>JAHPZR010004982.1:95000-105000 GCA_019787425.1 Platygyra sinensis
GCAGTTCAAAATGAAAGAAATATCAAAACTATAATGCCATGTTAATGACGCTCATGGGATGATAGAGCATAAATGAAGTGTCTTAAATCAGGTAGTTTTCCTGAGAAACAGTCTGATCATCGAGTTCAGAGAACATTTCGTTTGCTGAAAGGTTCATTTTGCAAGAGTAAATTTACTGTAATTAATGTTACCTCTCTAATGACTTATGATTATTATGAGCTGTAAATTATTTTCATCTTTTTACCTCCCATACTGCAGCTCTCTAATTTAACCGAACATATGCCATTCAGAGGACTGGACACTAGTGAAGTCGAGGTGAGGATGTACATCAAGTCCAATATTATCACGCATGCTTTGAATATAGAACAAACATGTGACCAAGACTGTTTTTAGATGCTTTACAATGTGTAATGCATCTTTGTCTTCCTTACGTTTAAAATTTTACTTCCTAAATTTCAGCAAAAAGAGAATGAATTAAAATCTGATTTGTTAAAGAGAGGAAAGAAACGACCCACACAAGTAAGTTGAGAGGGAAGCTCTCTTTTGTTAGTTTTTATTTTATGCTGGTAACATAATTAGAAAGCAATTGTGCATTTCAATATTAACTTTGACAGTTGAGTAAGGCGTGACGGAAAGTTTTAGCCTTAAAATTACCGTGTTGTGACGAGCAACTTACCTCGTTGCTATTGGTAACAATATCAACAGCTTTGCGTCGACTGTCGCGTCGCCTACAATTTCGCGCGCTTTGCTGCCAACGACGTCAAAGGCCAACAAGTTGCCACTGGAAACGGAGCCAGTTGTCCGTGGCAACAACACGATTATTTTCACGTTAAAACCAGGTGACTAAACTTTGGTCGCGCCTTACTCAACTGATAATCGTAGTAGGTGTATTAGTTCACGGTGGTCCATTAAGCACCTGAAATGGAGCGTTTTCGTATTTCTCGATACTGACCAGCTTACTTGAACTGAGGCTAATGCGAGGAGTCTTTTCAAATGTAAATGACATTAATCTCTTTTTTTAATGATTTTTTCCTCGCATGAGCCTCCATTGCAAGCTAAGTCCAATCTACCACCAAGAATACGAAAATAGTCCCGGCCATTCTCCATTCGCTAAAATTTAAGTATCATGTGAATTAAGCAACTCCGGAAATAAACGTTGTTTCTAGGCTTTATCAGTTACGAGCTAATTTTGTGTCCAGGTTTACAAGGATCTCCACGGCGCGCCTGTCGAGCGCGAGTTCAGCAGTATACTGACCATGCGCGAAGCAGGAGAGTTGTGCATGGCAAAGAATCCACAGACGCTGTATTTTAGGATGCCCTTACCAGAAGACAAAGCTCCCGAGGAGAAGGTAAAGAGAAATCATACTGACAGCAACTTAAATTTAGTAAAAAAGATAAAACCAATGCAAAAACATCAACAACTGCGACAACAACAACAAATAACATTTTCTTGGTTGCCGACAATTTACGACGACATTTACTGACCCCGAGAGAGACATTTTTTGTGTGTCAACCAGCTATTGAGATGTTATTTAGAACGTTTAGAGTAAGAACGACATCATCATCATCATCATCATCATCATCATCATCATCATCATCATCATCATCATCATCAACAACAACAACAACAACAACAACAACAACAACATCGTCATCGTCGTCGTCATCATTAACAATAACAACAATAAAAAACAAAAACCAACAAAATAACAACAACAGGTAATTTAAAAGAAGTCAAATTTTAAGAAATGAAATGTACTACTTACGGCCTTTGTACGGCATGTTTTAATATGAAAAAATTAGCGAAAGGTTAAATCATTGTTGTGTTTGTTCTGTACTTTTTCTCTTGCAGGACTTTGACCGCATATTATCAATTCTTAACAACCTGCATGAGATTTACACAGATGAGGACGGTCCTGCTATTGTTTTCAACTGCGAGTTAGGCAAGGGTCGAACAACCACAGGCATGGCAATTGCTGCACTTATTTACTGCAACAAGAAAGTAAATACGTGTTTTATTCCTTAATATAGTCATTCTGCTTTCATATGCACAGTGCCTTTACTGTCTCACAGTCAATTTAAAGAACTCATATTTTAGTATATATATGACAAGTTTGAAAATGAGGTTGTGCTAAAATAATGCGGATGAATTAAATTATGCTAATGGCGCGATTTACTTTAATTGAGTGTCGAAAGTAATCAGGTAATAGGTCCTTTGCACGACATGGTCACATGGTACAGAATTACACAGGCTGGTAAGCAAGTTGCACAGTGGGACTTCCACAACAAAGACAGGTGCTTTGTTTTGGAAGTGCCACTGCGCAACTTGCTCACCAGCATGTGTGATTTTGTGCTATGTAACCGGGTCGGGCAAAGGGCCTATTAGTTAGGTTTTGGTTTTGGTTTTACTACGGTTTGACTTTGGCTGAGTAGTCGAACTTGTAAGTAAGTGGCTAGGTTTTGGTTCTGACTCCTGGGTTTTATGACAGTCAGTGTGCGTTTCTCTAAGAAAATCGAAGACTGAATTCTTAAATCCGAATGAATCCAAAAACGGATATTGCGTTTCTTTACTTAACAGATCAATGCAAGATCTCTGGGCTTATGATGCGTCGAAGGAACAGAAGAATCCACTCGGAAGTGGATTCTTCGGTTAAGTAAAGAAACGCAGAATCTGTTTTCGGATAGTTTCGAATTTAAGAATCCATTGTTTTATTCTCCCGTCTTAAAGAAACGCATCCTCAATTGAAAACCGCTCTATTGTCAATGCCACTGATTGTGACGTTAGAAACGTGTCACGGTCCAAACAAAGGTTTCTCAGACATATATCTTTCAACCTTGATATGTATATCTTATGCACTTCAGGGTTTTCCAGTGGGTACTAAAGTAGACGAACAAGATCCAGCTTGTGTTCCGAATGCAAAGTACACGCTGGGCGAGTTTTCGGTGAGTGGAACATCAGTTCTATTTGCTCCTTTTTATTACTATTATTATTATTTCCTATATGCTATATGAAGGGATTAAGACCCTAAGCATGCTAAGAACAGAATTATTTGTTTTGTCCAGAGCGCTGAATAAAGAGTGCGCGGTGGGCACTTGGTAAGGAGGGGATTGCAGTTTCGTGATGTAGATTCTAGGGGTACGAGCACTTTCAGACAGTTTTAGTTTAGTGAACGGATATTTTGTTTCTTTCTGTTTCAGGTTATTCGTCACCTTAAAAGAGTTCTGCCCAGCGGTCCGCAGAGGAAGCGAGAGGTTGATTATGTCCTGGACAGAATCTCAGAGACCATGACACCCATGCACTATCACTCAAGGGAAGTTATCTTCTCCACGTTCAATTTGGTGAGTGAAGTTAAAGCCGCTGTATTAACTGAAGCACCTTGTACTTACTTAAATTTTCGTCATCTATATACTTGTTGTGTCATTTATATTTACATTTTAGCTGTCAAACATTCTTACCATGGGTCCTTTATTTGGCTCGGCAGATTGGGTAATCACTCTAATTGACACTGAAGGGATAATGTAATGTTATTGTTACCTTGCAACTGTATCTACAACGTTGTAGCTTTCTACCTACCTTTCTATTTACTATTAGCTTCCTAGCAATCTATCTACCAACCTACCTATTCACCAACCTTGTTCCCAGGGTCTCTCATCTTACCGCCCCCTGGGACACACCGCGGTCAAACGTCTGAGCATGCGCGAGAAATTGCGCGGGGATCGCATCGTTCGATTCGTAAAACCCTGCATGTGGCTGTGACAAACATGACTAAACTTGAAGTTTGCTGAATATCCTTGTTTTTCTGTGGTGTTGGCTGGTTCATTACATTTTCCCCAAAAAATATTTTTGTTTTTATTATTTGTTCGTCTGTTTCAGAATAAATTATTATTATGTTTAAAAGAAGACAGTGAATTAAAATTGCTGAAAACATAATTTTATTTAGTGTGCTTTACCTTATTTTCTGATGTCACTTTTTTTTTGCTTCCTGGGAGTGAACATGGGGTGGGACGCGAATTCTTTATCCGCGAGGATGCTGCCATTTGTTACGCCAGTTTGTCCCAGACTTGTATTCGGTAACGCTGTTCCTGCCCACCACGTCAAATACTGCATACAGCCTCTCCGGGATCGAACGTTTTGATAAGATTTTAGGCCCACATTTTACCTTGTCCCCACGAAGATGGACAGGAACAGCGTTTGTCCTCGGCAAGTATCAAATTTCTGTGGCTTAGACAAATCCACGCTCTCTCCGGTATATCTCCAGCTCTCGACAACGCTTTATCGACCCTCCTGAGCTGCTGTTCACAACACTTTTTTTCTCATGTCGGCTCTTTTAACACTAAGAACTTTTTAGTGAAGGTCAAAAAAATTTAGTGAACTCAGAGAATAAAGAAAATTTATCTAACTATCAACTGTTTAAAACGAAAACCTTCCCTTTGCAGTACTTCGCTTCACTTTAGCAAATTAATCACAGTCGTTCAATTTTTTTTTTCGCGTGACACCGGTTCTGCAATGGTTTCAATTAAATTTTGGCGGGGTAAATTTTCGCGGCCGGCGACCAGGTACGAGTGCATTGCGCATGCTCTTGCGTTTGACCGCCGTTAACCCCTGGGGCGAGCGAGGAGAGACTAGAGACCCTGGGAACAAGGTTGCCTGTCCACCCCAACACCTGCCCAAGAAAAGACCTTCGGATGAGCTATGTAGCCTCGCTTGGCAAATTCGTATCTGTTCAATTGATCGGGGGGGGGGGGGGGAGGGGGAGGGGGGAAGACTCCCTTATGATGCTCGTTGGAAATTCTGAAAAGAACCATTAAGAAACCACGAGATCCTATTTTGTGGACGTACCTTGAAATTATTTCACCTCTAAGAGGACCTAAGAGGTACTAATTCTAAAACAACACATCTCCTGTCATAATTCATTTTCGGCTCAACACCGTAAAATCTCCCGCTGTGGATCTTTTGAGGCTGAAGACTCTTTTTAACCCCTAAAGGATACGTCGAGAACACCTGTCTCTTTTACATGGGAATCCCCCCGGTAGTTGATGCCCCATCCCAAGCAAAGCGAGGCTATCATGTAAGGAAACCTAATGGCCTGGTTTGTTTTTCCCAGTATCGTAATGGCGTCTGCGCACACCGCGGAGAAATTCCAGAGTTTCGAAAAAGAAGCCTTTACTTGCTGGAGAGATACTTCTATCTTATCCTGTTCAACACGTACCTTCACATGGAGAGAAGAACCAAATGGCAACGGTCGTTCAGTCAATGGATGACTGAAGTTGCAACGGCTGCTGGCGTTTATGAAATTCTCGACAATTTTGGTTTTCACGATTTTGAAAAGACAGAGGAACGCTTGCGCGCGCTGCGCTGGAGATGGCGGGAAAGTTACAAGGGGAAGCCGTCAAATTGATAATGTTTGGCGGGAAATGTGACTTGCGACAAAACTAGTCTCTCCTGTAGCAAACAAGGATGCTGCAAATTGGACTTTTGTTAACAGATATCCATGTAATTAATATTTATTGTTATTTAATACTAGAGTAAAATGCAACGCGAGAATTATTACAGACTTCTTGATTGATTGTTGCATACCTGAAAAATATAAAAAAGTTTTATTTAAAGTCACTTGAAAAGAATTTTGCATTATGCTATTTTCGGAAAAGAATTTCCTTTAACCTCCTTCAATCTACAGTGCTGTAACACTGTGTTTCAAATACCTGGTAGTATGCCTGCATAGCAATGCTCTCGAGGGTAGGAGAGTATTATGGTCTATTCTCGTAGGCCTTTTTTTGTAAGTGACCTGGTTCTCGCTCAACCAATGAAAAGGAAGGGGAAAGAAATCCAATGATAGTAAAAAACAGCAGAGTCAGGGCAGGTTCTCGGTGGTTCTCGCTCTTCTAGTGTTGTTTTCGTTCTTTAAATAGCTAGGCTAGCAACAGCACCAGCAACAACAAAAACATCAATAACAGCAAAATTAAAGGAAAGAAAATGCCAGTTATTCGTGAATACCGTAGTCACTTTTTTCCAAAGTTTACGCTCAGAATCCTTCCGCAGCCTGAGAAAAATTCATTTTGTCCGTGCAAGGTTACGGTGTAATGCGAGAATAATGCTACAAGACTTGGCTCTGAATTATATTTAATGTTATGAACATATTATGTAAATGCATCTCGCCTGTGATATTGTACATAGAAGGAAACGCAATAAACATGATTAACTTTATTGTTTTTGTTGTTCGATGTGCAAAACTTTCCTGGGTCTACCATTAAATTTGCTAGGGAAAAAAAGAGTTGCTAGAAAAGTCAATTCATAACTTTTCGAAAACGCTGTTATTAGACACCCTCTTTAATACCCCCATAATCACTCCCTTTCCCGTGATACGAAAATGTAAGACTAAACAGGACTGTTTAATTTATGAAATGCTATACATTAGGGAATTGTCACCCTCTCTTAATGTCCAAAGCGACTCAATCAAGGCAAAGTTATTTGTATAACATTTTTTTACAACACCCAGTATGCAAATTATGTTTTCCATCTATTTAAACTCTAACACTTGTAAGTATTTATCACTTGACAATGGAGTTACGATGACTTCGAAACGTCGTGAAAATATAAATCTAGTCAGTTTCATTTGTCTTTCTTTCTTCCCGTGATCAAGAGATAAATTCTCCATGATTAGTAGTTGTTCTTTGGCGATCTCCCGGATTGCTTAAAGTTTATGGGCAAATTTTATGTAACGTTTGTAATAATCTCTGACTACAGGCCGGCCATTTTCTGCGTCAGTTCTAAAAACGAATCTGGCTCGGAAAACAAGATGGGGGTTAGATGTGGAGAGAAACTAGAGAGAACTTCGGTGTCGCCAGACGCTCGACCTCCGCGTTTTCCCGTACCCTGTTGTTACCTCGCGTGATTCCTGTTGACGGTTCCTTTCGTGACCAGCTGACAAGAACTTTGTTCGGTCTCGTAAAATTGGTGTTACGTTTCACTTAAAGTCATCGATCATCATACTCTGCAGTCATCACGCGATAAGTTAGGTCAGTTCTAGCGACCAACACCAATGTGTTAAGGGTGTTAAACGATGTCAGGCTTTTCTGTACCGTTTATCCTGCTTCTGCTTTTCATCTACTTTGTCGACATCCAAGGAGCAGATCATTATGAAGGAAGAACACGGCTTTCTCGCAGATCGACTAACACGGAGTTGAAGAACAAACTCGATTCCATTGTTTCGATGCTTGGCAAGTTGAATGATAAGATTGATTCACAGGAGCGACGGATTGCTGCCTTGAGTAGGCAAGTGGGAGACATTAACTGCAATGGAGAACAAAGCAAAGGTAACAGAAACTGCGTTCAAAACTCATGGATACACAATAGTTCTAGTTTATTTGAGGAAAGTTGATTTGATCCCGGGATTTGATCTCTGAGATGAATTTCCCTATGTTATCTTCGATATCTGTTAATTAAAAACAATCAGAGAAGGGGCTCGTCGCGGGAACAAAAAGTAAGTCATTGAAGGTCAAATCAGGCAGTGCATCTGCTCACATCGATAAAAAGTAAACAGTATAACATGTTGTTCTCCACTCGATATAAGATATGTTTTGAGACATTTCTGTCGTGTTTTGGGGTTTCATTTTCTTTTTGGAGTCATGCTGGGGGAAATCGAGATCACGAGATGCCGAGATTTATGAGAATTTAATTTTACTCGCCTATGTAATAACACCGCCACATATTCGGTAGATAAAGTGAGACTTCTTGGTTGAATTCCTTTGTACCAACGGCGGAAGTAAAACCCCCCTGAGCACCATGCTTGTAGAGAGCAGACGTTTCAGTCATAATGCATGATTTCCATCTTTTTCTCATTTGTAGTTCTTCGTGACTGCGCTGACGTCTACAATTCCGGTCGTCATAGAAACGGCATTTACACCATTGATCCCGATGGCGAAGGTTCCATGGAAGTGTTTTGTGACCAGGTTAGTGTTGCAGTGTAGTCGGTGTGATATTTTCTGCTTCGTTTCTAAGCGGCATTTGAAATTCGCATAACGATCAGCCACTAAGTTCAATGGTACTATTGTCTTAGGCCGCAGCACTTTTCCATAATGTTCACCTCTAAAAACAGCCAGTACAATCCCACTCTAGAGGACGGCCGTTGTGCACCGGGTCCTCAGTACTTTATGTACTTGTTCACTGACGCGTTGAAAAGAAATTTCCTTTACAGAAGCGTTCGTGTTAAAAACACGGAACAGAAGCAGTTGAAATCCAGAATAAAAGAGCTTTACTATTACACAACGTCTTCAGAGTTCATCACTTCGTTTTTCAGTATCTACTTTTTGTTATTTCGTCCATTTCGTCATCAGACCACGGACGGTGGTGGCTGGACGGTGTTCCAGCGGAGACTGGACGGCTCGGTTGACTTCTACCGTAAATGGAAAGAATACAAAGAAGGGTTTGGTACGGCTGGAGGTGAATATTGGCTGGGACTGGACAATATAAACCGGCTGACCAATCAGGGACGAATGCTGTTACGTGTGGATTTAAGTGGGAAGATGCTTCAGTCCTCACATGCTCTGTACAGGGATTTCACAGTGTCTAATGAAAAGCTGAATTACACGCTTGGTATAGGTTCCTACACAGGTTAGTAAGGATCAAACATAGGTTTTTTTTCTATCCCACATCCCGCCACTATTTTCAGTCCCGCTACAGTCAGAATATTTATCTCGATCCCGAAATAATGCTCTATAAGTATGCAGGACATCTTTTTCCTCCTACTCTAACTTACATTTATGTATGTCTTTCTTCTCTTACGATAATCGTCTTTAATGTAAATATTAATTGAAATTAAAGTTAACATGTGGACAATGCCAGCTTATATCTGCGTGACAGTGACCAACTCGAAAGCTCATTTGCTACTTTGGTCACTGTGTACCCAACTAAATATTGTCTCTTCTAGCTTATTGTATTTTTGTATTCTTTGCATCACTCAGTATACACCTTATTCCAAAATGGCCGCCAATTTAGCCCTTGTTACCTCGTTTAAAGAAAACTATTCTTTTAAGAACGAAGCAACAAGGGCTAATTTGTAGGTAAACAAAAGAACACTAAAATGGCGGCCATTTTGGAATAAGGTGTATACCGTCTTATGTTTAGTTATGTTTTCTGTAAACAGTGTGCAATAAAAAGAACGCCTGGTCAGAGACGCAGTTCTCTGCGTAACGTCTGTAACGGGTGATTTTCCTTATCTTCAGGGACAGCGGGCGACTCTCTGAGCTGGCATAATGACATGCAGTTCACAACACGTGACAGAGACCACGACAACTCTGCTGACGGAAACTGCGCAGAGTTCTACAAAGGGGCGTGGTGGTATAACGCGTGCCTGTCGTCAAATCTCAATGGCGTCTATTACCGCAATCAACAGACCTCATACGCTGACGGGGTGAACTGGAAGACCTGGGGCGGACTATATTATTCTGCATCTCGAGCTGAAATGAAGTTGCGACCAATGGGATTCAACGGGATGTGATGGAGAAAGATATAACATTAACCATGAGACTATCTCACTTCATTTTTGCTGGTCGGTACAGGACGTTTGCAATGTGGTAAACCTTTTTTTTACGTTGTACACTGATTTACATGTAAGTAACGATGTGGGATGATTAAAGAGAAAACATCCTTTGCAAAATTTTCAGAAGTAGAGCAGCTCTCGTTACTGCTAAATTGTTTTATTGTTGTAGTAGCTGGTATTGGTTAAGGGCTAGTGGCATTGTTTCTGATGTTTGTTTTATTGTTCCTTTGAAGGGTATCAAGCCATTTATGTGAAGCCTTATCAGAGTTGCTACCAGACCCAAAATTGTATGAAATCATGTACAATCCAACCGGTCAGTTATATAGGGTTTGGTGACTAAAATTACTGTGCATCGGTGAACTTGATATGTTCACTAATGAACGACGTCCCCATACATGAACAAATGCTTCGCAAAACCCCTCAGTGATAAACCAGCATTCAGTGAGCATAATCCGCTTCAG
>JAHPZR010004982.1:110000-135000 GCA_019787425.1 Platygyra sinensis
GGGAACAAGGATGGTCAAGAATGGAAAAGATTGACACGTATTACCAATAAGGAAATGGAAAAATTTAGGCTAAATTTTTCAAACCGTTTAACGGTGACGCAGCTCCTTTCATTACTATACTGTCAGTAAACAATATATCATGCTTACGCCAATAATGAGAGGTGAAATGTATTTCCAACACAGGCGGAAGTACAAATTGGGACGATGGCCGATCATGTTCTCAATATCTGTGCAGAACTTTTCGGTTCCTGTAAATTAAAATAAATAAGTTTAAATAGAAGCTTTATATCTGACCTCGTAAGTTTCATCTCAAACCAAACGGAAAAGAGTTCAAAGGATTTGGAGGGAACAGTGTGATAGGAACGAAGCAATTGCTGGCAGAAACTACAAAATTGCTTCACTTCCACGTCAGATCATCCTGTGATACAAATGGTACAAGGTAACTATTAATGGCTAAAATGATAAAAATATTGAAATGGATGACGAAATAAATAAATAAATTGATGAAAGGAAATAAAAAAGGAAAAAAAGAAACAACGACAAATAAGAAATGTTTGAATGAATCTGATACCCTTTCATTCCTCCCAAAAATCGTTCTTACTCGTGATATCTTTTCTTTCCCGCACAAGATATTACATTGTTTGGTGATAGACACGTTGCACGGCAAACATGAACCCTTAACAAAATAATTTAAATTAAACAATAAATTTCAGCTTCTGGGTTCTCACCGTAGAACCATCCGATACCAACGGCCTCCAGGAAGGCTATCAACACAAGAGATATTCCTCCTGCTTGATAATCAAACATCTGAAACACGTACATTCCACCCTGGCGAGGAGAGAAATAGACTATCAATAAATCTATAAATTTGTCACTTGGTCAGTGACTCGATAAAACAGAATTACATGAATATGTCGATTCAGCTCGTAACCATTCCTTGATTGGTGTGTCGCACATCTCGGTGCATTTGAATAGAAAACAATAGGACAAAGATGTTGCGAGTTTCGAAGCGTTTCCAGACTACTGGGCTTAGATATCTGTGCAACTAGATGCTACTCTGACTAACATCTACCACGCAGTGGTGGATCCTGGTTTAGGAGGAAATGGGGCCTTCTGCTTTTTCAGTAAAGGTGAAAGCCGAAGGGTTCCCATAGTTTTATTCCTAAAGTCTTTCAACCCGGGTCAGCTCCAGGCGTCCACCTTGCACAGAGTCGAACTGGGGAAATGTTTCAATACTAGTATTTATTATATTATCTCAGTCGGCTACATTTTTTCCCTAACGTTGCCCCGTGTAGTTGATATGCGACTGGCTCACCTGAGTCACGTGGGCAAGTCCAAGGAAGTAGCAGACGACGCAGAAACCTAATGTAATGACGGATTTGTATCGACGGAAGCCTGGTCTCCAGTCTGCTAACACTGTAGTGACCGTCTCCACCCCCACAAACTGTATATGATAAATAAACGGCAAATGAATATGATTAAAGAACATCAGAAAAAAAATTAAAAGAAGACTAAAGCTATAAACCTGATGACGTTACTGCGTCATCTTGTTGCCCTTATCAAAAGAAGATTGAAAAGAAAAGTTCAGTTGAGATATATACTAGCTAGGTATTAAAGATGATTTCCAGTCCGTACTGCGCAGTCTCAGAACCTAATGTTTATAAACATTACAAACGGCTCACCATTCTCGTCCCCAGAGCCCACGATCCTTCTGGCCTGCGGCAGGAAATCGAGAGCTCTGGGAGCAACCATTCCAGGCATGCGCCGTAGATGCAGACTGTGTGAGACCAGATGGGCAGAATTCGGTTATTTCCATTGTTATTTCAAAATGGTTGCTCCCAGAGCTCTCGTTTTCCGACCGCTGGTCAAGGGGAACGAGGCTCTGGGAACGAGATTGACGGCTCACTCGATGGAATGCGAATCGATGTTATTCGTTAAGAATCACATACCTTGTCTTTGAGACCTTTCAAACTCTTTTTCCAACAGCTTCATTGATTTTTACAGCTGTGAAGTTTTTCATCAAGTGATATATCAGGAAGAATGAAGCATAAAGCTTCGCGTCGAAAATGGCGGTTGACATGAAAATTTGAATTTACTTCATGTAAGTAGATGCGAAATGCTACATTTTGTGACGTCTTACATGAAACAAAACAAAAGTCGTAAACAAACTCTCGAGAGTGCGCAGTACGGACTGGAAATCAGCTTTAAGGAGTCTATAAAAATGTGAAGAACAATGTCAGCTTATTAAACACTTTTTCCCGAATAGGGTCCTCTTGTGTGTTTAAATTTGGCCTTTTTTCTTTGATTAGCAGCATCTCGTAAATCAAACATTCCAGCTTCCCTCTGCCCTTCTTTACGTCTGAGTGCTTGTGCCCATTAACGCGTTGAAACAGATGTGGACGTGTGTAAAAAGAATAAATAAATTGAAACAAACACTGTTGTATAAAAATGTTAACCTGACTGTCCAGTCCAAGATTGAACAACATGAAGAAGAAAATGAAAGCCCAGAATGGTGAAGCGGGCATTTGCTTGATCCCTTCAGGGTAAGCAATAAACGCCAAACCAGGCCCTGCAAACAGATACTTAACATTAAACAGAGATTATACAACCACTACTAATTCATAGTGACAATACTAATCAGTCGAAATAATGGCCATATGCTAAATACAGTACTGCTTGATTATCTTATCATCTGACACACAGGATGACAACTGAGATGACTTGCTCTCCAATCGTAATCAAGTTATCATTACATTTAAAGTACACGGACGATCGCGCTAGACGAACCATTAGCTCAGCTCAGTTTAAACAAAGCCACTGTACTGTCCTCGAGACCTTTGTTAAGCGATTTCTTCGTCTTCGTTGTTGTTGTAGTTTGATTAAACTCGCTAAAGTCAAAGGCGTAGATGCACTCGCAGTTGTTTCTAGTCGGCCTTACCTCCTTTCACAACCTCGGGCACCGGGACGCCAAGTATGTGGCTCATGTAACCCATCATCGTAAATATGACAAAACCAGCAAAGATACTCGTGCCACAGTTGATAAGGGAAACAATCAGCGTATCCCTAGGGAGTGAACAACAATTTATAGCTTTAAAGATTACACTTGATAACAAGGCCAGTCTAAGTATAGCATAACAGAGAAGATCTAAAACGACAACACTGGACTGAATAGAGAGTCAGGAGCCCATTAATTAGAAGTGCTGAAGCGAAAAACCGAACATGGCTGAATCACATTGTGGGGAGACCTGAGTCAAAGAGGAACTAAAAGCGCACAGCCAACAACACCAAGCTCCTACGGGAATCCCAGGATAGAACGAGGTAATAGGATTTAATATTTAAAGATACGCGTGCTATTGGTCCACAAGGGTTATTTAACGATTGACCATAACAATTAAAATTTCTTCAAGTGTGATTGATGCATAAACTGCTGTATTTTGCTCTTATTATTGTGCATAGTGGTAATCGGACAGTGAAATCGAACAGTTGGCTATGATCGGACACCTGCAATCGGACAGTTATATACAGTTGTATGAGCCAATCATTTTAGGTCCTCTCCACTAGATCCACCTATCACAACGTTAATTACAAACACTATAGTAACCAATTCGAGAGAATGACGTTGGAAAATTGTGGAGGTTTAGTCTCCAGTGACTGTTTTGAAAAGAACTTAACAAGCTATTCTATTTAAAAATGACTATTTAAAGCTCTTCTTCAAATGAAACTTTCACTTTGTGGGAAATTGTAATTGTTATGATTAATTGGTAACAGGACATCGTGTCGTCCAATTCAGTCTGTAATTATACTCGCGATTAACAAATCGGACTCCCGCTTCGAAATTCGCGGTCGTCCAATTTTGTATGATTACAGACTGAACTGGACTCCACTCAGTCCTCTTACCATTATTGATACGAAAGGATAAAAGCGGCCCGCTGGTATTAATCTGTAAATAAGTTTTCGAATATGAATATCAGTTCACTCACTTTTCACAGTTGTTGCGAAATTTGTTGTAGCTTCCATAGGTGATAAGCCCACCAAACCCAACACTGAGCGAGAAGAAAATCTGCCCCGCAGCTTGCACCCACACCTGCCACAAGCAAACATGTTATCTGGGGTTTCAATCCAACCTCGTTCCCAGGACCTTTACCCTGACTAACATTCGAGCTTCAAATAAGCAGGTCATGAGTAAGGTTTGAATGCAACAACAATCACAACATTAACAATTTAATTCATTCACTCGTACATTTACAGTTTTATGAAAAAGTAAATATAAATAGAACATAAAAATGTATGGTTTGAGTCTGGAGACTGAAGCAACGAGAAACTTTTCCAGCCAGTCACCAGTTATCGTTATGTTTCTATAGATATTAAGAGAATATCGAAAGAGGATAGGAATAGAATAAGAAAACCAACCAGTTATATTACCTGAGGGTTCTTTAATTTTGTAAAGTCTGGTTTGAGGTAGAAGATAACTCCCTCTCCTGCTCCTTCCAAGGTGGCTCCACGAATCAACAGGATAAACAGAACAAGATAAGGAAAGGTAGCAGTGAAGTAAACGACCTGAAATAAAGAAAATAAAGACGGGCTAACATTTATTTATAGGTTAATACTTAGCAATTATTGAATGAGGCTGCGTAGGATAAAAAGAATTCTGCAGATCAAGGAGGGTGTTATCCACAGAGGCCGAAGGCCGAGGTGGATAACACCCTCCGAGATCTGCAGAATTCTTCATATCCTACGAAAGCGGTTCAATAATCAACGGTTCAATAATCTGCAGCGGGCTGCACTTTTGACGTCATTGGTTCAATATTAAGTAAACATCAGCTGGTTATAGTGAATTTTGCGTGTAGTTTTTAACCAATCAGAAACGGGGAAATATTTTGAATGAATAATAAATTCAGTTGTTATAGGTTCTATTACAGTGACATATGAAGAAGTAACGATCAACAGCATGCTATGTAATTTGATAAGGGAAATAAAAAGGTGAAAAAGTAACGATACCTTGCCCGCAGATTTAATTCCTTTCCACACGCAGAAATAAACAATGATCCATCCAAGCAAGAGACACATCGCGAGTTCAAAGCGTACTTCACCTGCTGTCCCAATACCAGGAGATAGTTCAAGAACCTTTTGGCTGAAATAGACAGAAAACGATTTAACGGGCTTCGACAACTCGAATGTATCGAAGGAACTTTGGTAGAGGTGGCAAAGAGTCCCCGTATGTACCACGAGAACCTGAAATAATGTCTGTATTCCTGAGTCTCTGCGTGTTGGAAACAAAACTTTTTTGCTCCATCAGTAGCATTACAAAATGTCCTAGCACAGTATAGTTCTTTTCTGTATCTAGTATGTGTTGTTTTATGCGTGTGTATGTGTCCATAGTCTCCCGAGACTCACGGATGGCATGTATATGTGTGTACCGACCTAAATTTGTAGTAATACGTTTGTAGATCTGGCTGCCTGCCCATTTGAGCAATCTACTTATTTCAAGTAGCCAGGCCCCTAACTCTATTAACATATAACCACGTAAAATATTTCTGTCAGTCCAAGGGGAAATGTTGTTGTTGTTGCTAGTGAGGAGATCTGTGGGCATAGATCATCTCTTGAACTCGAACCTCATGAGTTGTCAGTCGATGAGCAAATGTTTTGCACATTAAACAAATATGAATACCTAAACTGTTATTCATTACCAGCCGTTACTGGTTTATAGATGGAGGTCGTTCACAAATGGCGAAGTTTTATCACCTCTCACTTTAGGTGGTTCAAAAGAGTTCCTAGCACTTTTCAAGACTAAGATTTTGATGAGTCTTTTTAACCACTCTTAATCAGTTCGTGCTACAATCATGAAATCAGAAAAATGTCCAATCGTTGGTGAACTCGTTGTTATCACGTTCATGACACAAAAGGTTACCATAGGAACAGTATGACCTGCTAAAAGTCCTTTGGAAAGACCTGGAAACTTAGTTTTGAACCACCTTACCTCAAATATAAGGACTTCTACACCTTGTTCAAAACTTGAATGCAGATGCCAAAGTACTCGTGGGAATCTTAAAAGCTCATAATTTACTTGCTAAATGGGCAAAACTGGGAGAACCATTCGGGTCAGCAGATTTTCAACTGTTCAAGCTATTAATCTATTAATTCTTACTTACTTGAAATATTCTTCTTCTGGAGATATCCATTTACAGCTTTCTTTAGAAATATTCAGTCCCAGGGCAACACAATCGGGGGCAGACGCACGGTTTGTCCTGAAATGCAATATAAAGTGCATTTTAATTTTGCTTTAATTGTTCGACGTTCATCGAAATCGATTTTAAACCGTTTTATTGTAATTATGTAACGTATCACCATTTTTGAAAGGCTGCAGTACCAACATTATATTGGACAATTATTCCACGAGCGCGCGTTGGGTATGAGTTGGTTATAATCATCTCATATCCAACGCATGCTCATAATGATAGTTAATGACATCGTACAACTGAATCGAGAAAGGTGGACGTGATGAAGCATGCACGACAAGGTCGAAATGTATAATGATGGGTAGTGGTAGCTTAGCGTCGTTCGATCAAAGATCGGCGCACTTCTGCACGATAGAAAGAGATACCACGATTGCTGGTATTCATGGCTTTTTAATAGCTGCAAAACATTGGGAACCGCGATCAAAAGCAAGGCAAACCAGGTAAACTACAACATGCCATGGCACCTTTCTGAGTATTTTGCCTGTGATTTCACACTTCCGTGTGACAACTGTTCTTGAAAGAGAAGTTATGTGGGTGGAGTCTGCTGTTGGATCTCGCCTTGCTTCGATGGTTTTTCTACAGGTTATCCAATTTCCCTCCCTCCACAAAACCCAAACATCCTCAAATTGCAGAAGACCCGCATGAAAGCCAGTTAAGATTGATGTGGCTCCTCTCTGAACTCGCTCTAATTTACATGCACAACGTAGAGCTGAGAGAGAGAATACGTACTGACATAACTTCGAGTTCCACGATTTGTCGCAAGATTCCCACGGTAGGTGCTTCTGGAATGATGCAAACAGGTAGTAAAATGTCCATGCCATGATAACATTGTAGTAAACACTGCAGAGGAAGGTAATAATCACCATTCCAAGACCAATACCTGATAAAAAGAAACACATCAATCAATACGGCATTCAGTACACTTACAAGTTATCATTTGACAGTCATTTACTACTAACTTCTTGCTCTTCCATCCTCCTAATTATTATATAGTTCTATTGTGGTATTCATTTAGGGCTAACTGTGTGTTCTGTGTCATATCGGCTGCTTGTGCGTGTTTGCTAACCAAAATTTGATTGATATGTTTGTAAAGCTGGCTGCCTGCGTAAAGTCTTTTAGTGTGTGGTTATTTCAGGTAGCAAGACCCCCCTTTCTCTTTTTTAAATAAATTATACATAACATATCTGCATTTGGACCGAATGGTAGAAATAAATTCAGCTTGTTGTTGTTGTGATCAAGTTGTTAGCGCGAAAGCGACTTTTAAATTAAGAAACCTCTGTTAACATGTCATTTTGACTATCACAATTGAGCACTATGTACATTTATCTCACCTCCCAGGGCAGGACAGTACGCTGCCCAGGCGCCCACCACACCCTGTTGCACATACTGACCAAGTGCTACTTCAAGGTAGAAGATGGGGATTCCACAGAACACCAGGCAGATCACGTAAGGGATCAGAAATGAGGCTGCAGGAGAAAGGCAAGGTAACAACGAAAAAAGTTAGCAATGGTTAAATTCTGGTAATGTTTTTTACAGCTTAAGGGGTCGATAACGAAATGATTTGCCAGAGGCGCTAGAATAAAACAAACAAACAAACAAACAAACAAACAAACAAACACAAAAACGAATTTCAGTCACCGCATTGGGGGGTGTAGCAAATTACCCCACCCAATCACCGTATTCCGCCCATTTGACTCGAAAACGTGCTTGAGTACGTGTGTATGGAAATTGTTTGCTCCTCGGAACCCACAGTTTTCTTGAGCTTTGCTCTTAGAAACTGCTCCCTTTTTGTAACAGGTTAAGTCTACGGCCAAGTATCCCTGCATATTATCGCGCCAAATTCTCAGTTTTTTTACATCAGGTCGCTCTTTTTGAGTATATTATCTATACTTATTTATCTTTTAATTACACTGTTTTTTTTTCTATGAAAATAATGCCGGAGAAGTTTTATAATTATTGCTAGTTTGCTCAAAATATAACTATCTATTTGTTTTAACAATTTAGCCCGGATGAAAGCTGATAATGGGCAGGGCCATATTTTAGATCATTTGAAGGAACTTGATGGGTGTGCAAATGATAAATTAGCTTCAAATTTATTTCAGTCATAGTTTAACGCTTAATGAAATAAGTTAATAGTAATGATATTTCACGATATTTGAACTTAAGCTAAAAGAAAGCAAAACAACATCAAAGAAAACACTGAGGCTATTGAAATCGACCATTAAAGAGCACTTCCATTCTGTCCATAGGAGGATGAGGGATGAATAATTTTAAATTTCTCTTGTTTTATTCTTCTCAACCTAGAAGCCAAGTTAGAATTTTACCACATCGGAATTGGTCTGTTGCCAAACCCAATGCAAACTCAACAGCTCGTCCCTGCCGGCTTTTCAAGAGCAATCATTTTCCAATGTAAAATTCCTTTGTTTTCCCAAAAATGACATAAGAAAATAAATGAATGGTTCTTTGTAGAGAACAATTAAAAGACATTGTTAAGCGAAAAGATTTAAATAACAAAAGACGCTGTCTTAAATTTTAATTGACGCACCATTGCACAACACATCTTGTACTGAACGGTGACTTACTATTTTTTTAGTTTTTTATTCTCCTATTCAAACACTGGCCAAAAATAACATCGTGAGATCAAAATGGCATCTTGTTGAACATGACAACAGAAATACGTGGTTTTGCTTTGATTGTTCAACTCATTCCGACATGCCTTGTGAGTTGAGTCTGGGATTTTCAAAATTCCGGTGTTAAAAATAAACACGACTTTTTTACAAATGTTTGACGCGACACCCATTTCAAATAGCACCAAATGGCGCAATCGAACTGCAGAGCTTACACGTGCGAAGTCATTTTCACAATGAGCATTGATAAAATCATGAATGCTCTTCACTTTGTTCTTGTTGATTGCGGCGGGCCAGTATAGTAAATTATGCGTCATACACCCGGGGTCATACACGACTTTGAGCAGTGATTCTGCCACCAAAAATTTATGCCACGATGCCGGTCCGATTTGAATTAGTATGCAAATTAGAAGTCGCATGGGGTTCACATCGTATTTGTATTTTCAGTAGCAAGCGTAGTGCTTCGTCATATAGGCTTTGATCTCACAGGGAAAAGACAGAATCTTTTGAAAATAACGGCCATGTTTTTTACGCTACTGTATTGTAGCTGTTGATTGGCATATATCAAATCTGGTCACGCTAACATTCCCGCGCGCAGATCAAATCTGCGTTGTATGCGAAAAAATAAGAAGTGGATCGTCCATAAACTCTCCCTATTGAAGTAACAACTCAGTTTTTCCGACTACACCGCTGAGAATTAGTAATTTCAAAGTCTAAAAAGTTGCCAAGTGGCTGTGAAGTACCCTTGCTTTATGCAAACAAACTTATAGTCGCGGGTATTACGTGATCTAATTTTCAAGACAAGACATTCATTTACCTCCACCGTTACTATAGCAAAGATAAGGGAATCGCCAGACGTTTCCCAAGCCGACAGCGTATCCTATGCAGGAGAGGAGAAAGTCAAGTTTACGGCCCCATTTCTCACGTTCTTCTACCTCCACCTCGGGTTCGCCATTCAGCACAAAGCTTGCCTTGCTTTCCCTAACTTCTGAATCGGCAAGTCCAGCTCGACTGTTATAGCCGACCGGGTAGAGTTCGACGCCTTTTGTCGCCATCCTGAACGGTTCTAATGTTCGATTTACCGGTGTCTTCGACGTTACAAAGCGTTGTTCGTTTTGGTGAGCTGATATTGTGGTTGACTGAGTTCCAATCGCTCCTGCTCAGAAACTGCATAGTAATTTGACCGCCAAACAAAAGGCCAATAGCAGAGCATTATCAATCACATTCCATTCATATTATTACGAAATGCAAGTTTCCCTTAGTAAAAATGGCAGTTTTTCGTTACTTCACATTACCTTTTAACTGCGTTTTATTAGAACTGCTGTAGGTATGTTTATTATAAAATTTCATTTTCTGTTAATGAAAATATTTAGGAATATCTCGGTGTAACATTCACACAAAGACTGATCAATTCAAAACTCCCTCGAGCACCTTTTACGACGGGTATTTGAACTTCAAAGGTCTGGTTTTACAATTTTTCCATATCCTTAGTTGATTAATTGGACACTGGCGACATTATGGCGCCATGAGTCACACTTTGTTTGCCCTCTTTTCCCGCCGAGTGCAAGAGAAAAAAAAATCAAATAAATATGTATATAACGAATCACTAGAACATGGCATGGGTCGAACTTCTGGTTGATTGTGTTTCTGTTATTTGTATTACTTAAGTATAAAATTTCTTTGAATTCCTTAAGCAAAGCGCAGCATTCAGTTACCTTCAAACAGCGCTTAAAGCTTTCTTTTTAGCTCCACGGTTTATATTATTCTATTTATTTCAGCTTTTTATATATATATTTATTGCCACAGTTAACTTGCAGAAAAATAAAGACTGCTACAGATTTAAGAATTACTGCTGCAGACACTAGGCGATAACTTTGGCTTTGGTTTGAGTCATGGCGGCTACAGTTTGAGATTAGCTGAGTAGTATAATTGACAAGTAGTTTAGTGGTGTGGTTTGGGTTTTACACTCAAGCTCAATAGAAAACTGCTGTAGACACAGTAATGTAATTAAGATTTGTTAAAGCTACTAAAACAAAAAGCGACATGATATCATAAGAGCCTGAGATTGCCTCTTGGCGAATCATCGAGCTTCTTCTTCATTTGACTGCGAGTAGTTCCTCTTTTTTGCTTTGTCGGTCGTGCGTGACGCGAAGGAAAACCGCGTGAAATCCTGGCCCGAGATGTCCCCTTTCGCGTGCTTCTAGCCCCCAGGATTTCACGCGACCAATATTTTTTTCGCGGTTCAAATATCTGAGCGGATGTTGATGTCTCTATTTGATCGAAAGCTTCCAGGTCTTATAGCAAAGTGAAACAACATCGACCGGATAAAGTACGATGCAGCCTTCATATCGTCAGTCAAAAAGCACGGAAACTGAAAGGTAACATGGTTCTGTTTTTCCCTTCTCGAGCATATTTTAATTGAGGTACCAATCCGGAAAGCAATGGATTGCAGCTCAAAAGAGACAAAAGAGTTACAACTGTTAGACCATTCCCACGCGGTTTTTCTCTGCTTGACCTGCTTTGTTGCCGCTCAACAACTTACAGTTGGACGCGTGTTAAATGCGTGCCTGTCTGTTCGACTTTGGTCTTTCACTCTTTGACTTTCTCGACCTCCCCGGAAGAGATTCTTCGTTCTCTCGGCTCCTGTTGTCGGGAAATTATGTTGCGATTTCATGTAATTCTTGAAGTAAAACCGGAACGAGTTTCTTTAGTGCAGGCAATCTCAGGTCATTCTTCAGGAGAGTAGCGTGACTCTGGTTGGCGATATAAATTTGCTTATCTTCAAATCATTTGGATAGTTGATCTCCCTGATACAAACTGAGACACGCTTTCACACTTCCGCGTTTGTTTCGCTCGCACAACTACTAATAATAATAATAACTTCCACGCTTTTTCATCACACACTTTTTCATCACACACTTTTTCAAGATAAAACTTTAAGAAGGGAACTATAAAAATTAACGAAAATATCTTTCATCGTTACAGTTGTATTTCTTTATCTGGTGAATGCAAGATTCGGCTTATTCAGACATCGACAGCGCAGTGTCAGACGTGAATGGTGTGAAATTACATGCTGGGAGGCTGCTCAAACTCAGTCTCGACCTCCCCTAACATAAAAGTCACGAAACGATTTCATTGTTATTGTACGCACGCAAATGAGCAGGGCGTTGTTCAGGGAAAAAACAACAACAACAAAAAACACGTGTAAAATCGACATTTTATAGCACCTTGCGCGATTGTGATTTTGTGTAAGCAAAGCACGTGTCATTTCGCTTTTCAATCAAACCGTTATATCTGAGGAAACATTTTCTGCCCGCCTAATAATCAGACGCGAAATGTTGTCTTGCTTAGTCTGAACCTGTCCTAAAGGACATTTCATCCCGAAATTAACCGAAGGGTCAACAATAAGATGAAGTTGATATTAAATTATGGCGATGGGCTTGATATTTAAAACACTCTTTATTGGTGCGTTGTGTCAATGTTTACTCCATGTTTGTTTTGTCAAACTGTGGACAAAACTTAAGAGCTGTCAAACACTTTTTTCCGTGACAGTTTTATGCCTTGCGTTTGGCAGTGACATGATGGCGCAGTACTCAGGCATTTGCCCTGCGGAATGTGAGACAAATCGAGACCGGCAGAAGCCTGAGGTTCGCTGAATACGTCTCGAGCGGTTGTTCAGGGTTTTGGAAAGAAACAGAAATGCGAATAAGAGTTTATCGTAAGTAAATATGAAGGACGGAGGGTGCATATCTGAGCTGGAACGCAAACAAAATGGTAGCCAATCTCCAAACTATGTTGATTAAGTGCATTTCAGTATGTAAAGCGCACTTTTGTTGAAGTTTAAATATATACCCCTTTAAATGATTACAGATTATCGATACAGACAAAAGAGAACCAAAGGCATACCTCCACCGTTACTGAAACATAAGTAAGGAAAACGCCACACATTGCCAAGACCGACAGCATAACCAACGCAAGACAGAATGAAATCCAATTTTCTTCCCCAAACCTCTCGGACCACTATGTCCTCCTTCTCTGCCACTGCAGGGTTTTCATCTTGAACTACCTCGCCTCTGGTGAGCAACATATCACTTGGGGTGCCAACGGGATACAGCTCTAAGGTGGTTTTCTTGTCTTCCATCGCAAATCGTTGTGTACAGTTTCCCTCCGACGAGAGTTGCTTTTGTATGTCTCGTATGTTGCCCGCAGAGGACTCAGCGGACGGAGGTCAGCAATAGGACCAATGGCAAGTCTGAGAAACGCCGGTCAAAAATAAAAAAAATGTAAGTGTTTCGGCATAACCCCCACAAGTATGCAAAAAATTTTATTTGTTAAGCCGTGTTTACACCAGCAGCATCACAGCCTATGCAGGAAACATAAGACGGATGTTTGGACGTTATGTTTCCAGGGTGAACATCCTGACATAATAACATAATTAAATAACCTCATGCACCATAACAGAATCAACATGACGACACAAGGAAAAAACGGATCTTTTCCTTGTGTCGATGTACACATTACCGACGTAAGCGATTAAGCCGTTATGTCATTCTGTCGCTAGTGTGAATCAGGCGTTAGTGATAACACGCGTGTGACACGTTCTATCTCGCGAGACGGCCTGAAACGGGAAGGAAACGTTTAAGATGTGGTTTACCCCATTTATAGCTTAAAATTTCTGAATTGTTACCAGCCCCAACATTCGTGACTTTCACATTTCTCTCGCATCCGTCACGCGGCTGTTCATTTGCAAGCACTTTAAACCTCACAGTGCAAAAATTCCGCGGTATATAAACAGTAGCTTTTATTTGGCGCGAAAATAGGCTCTAGGATATTTGCCCGCGACATTACCTGTTCCGAGAAGCGAACAGTTTTCCGAGAGCGAAGCTCGAGGAAAACTTTGAGCTACGAGGAACAGGTAATGTCCAAGGACAAATATCCTAGCATATTTTCGCCCCAAATGGAGACTATTGTGTTTATTAGCCCTCAGATCTTTTTCGCAATGCGCCCAGTTTTGACGTGACGTGTTTAGACCAATCGGCGCACCAGAGCGAAAATATTTGATGGATTATAATGACCAGTATACTTCAGTTGCCTTCTGTGCTACAAGAGGGGTAACTAACTCTTATGTAATCTGTTTTTTTTTTTGGAAGAACGTCTAATTTTGGAGCTGATGCTGAACGTTCTTACATTTTTGCGATCTGAGGCCGAACACGTCCTTAAGATGTTCTCAAATTTACGTGGTATACTTTGTATCACCTGATCACTCTGATGATGGGAAAGTTATGTTGGAACGGATATAAAAAAAGAACTTCTGATTATTACAAAACGAGATGTGTGTCATGCAATAAGAAAACCATTGTTAATGTTATGCAAAACACGCATTAATTTACAGTTTTGTTACCTTTATTTTATCTTTATTCTTCAGTCTTAAATCATTATTTACACATGGTAAAAATTAATCAGGTACAATTAAATGTCTAAGATCCTGATACCATCTTACAACGATAAAACCTAATTTCCATGAATGCCATGTGTTACATGATAGAGAAAGCGTTTAATGAACCACACTCTCTAATTGTAAAAACTCTTATTCTTCCGCCATTTCAGCTTTAACAGAAATAATATACAAACTGCGGTTACAAACATGACAAAACAACGCATGTCGTAAAAAACTTTGATTAATGACTTAACGTTTCGTATGCCTCAACATACATCCTCAGAAGTTTTTTACAACGCGCGTTGTTTTGTCATGTTTGTAACCGCAGTTTGTATACATTTCACACTCTCTAATGTTACAGGGTCAAGCTGTTCCAAAGGGATGCGCCGCTGTAACTAAAACTATTGTTTCCGCGTGTCATTTAATATACAGATTGGCAAAATAAAAACGTTCTTAATAGACTCTCAACCTGAGGAATGCCGGTCAGTTCTTAATACGTTATTAAAACTTTGGTTAATCTCAGCCTCAACGTTCTTATAAAAAGGTTCTTATAAAAGAAAAAAAAAACAGAGTGTAGTACACGATCCGGAGATGAGAGAGGTAGACAAGACTGAAGCCATTTTTTCATTCGTTCAAATTTCCAAGAACAGAATAGTTTACTCCATCCTTGGACAAAACCCAAGAACAATCAGAAATTAGACACATTAAAAGAATTTATTCCATACTAGTCCTCTTAGCAAGTTTTATCACAACAAAGTACTTTTGGCATTTTAAGACTTCCGTCTGCGGAAATCCTGATATAATAAGTCAGGTTTATTCTTCCGTCTGGGATAAGATATCCGGGTTTTGACTCCTTATAGTACAGACCCCCTCCAACATGAACCTAAAATACCAAAGTGGACTCCTGTTTTCTAGTAATTTCAGTCATTACAACTGCTTCCTTACTCTATTCCCTCGCTCCTTCGCTGCATATCGATCAACTTTTAAAATTTTTTCTCACTGTTTACGGAGATTCATATAGGTTCAATTTTGTTTAGTGTCCCTTATTAGTCCGCTAGGGCTAAATTCCTTGACGCTTAAATAAAAGTTGCTATCTTATCATATAGCCGGATACTGCTGTGGAAAACAAACTTTTGTGAACGCTGTTATACTCAAAAGACTTTCAATCCATGTAACTAAACTTAGCTTTTTTTTAGTTATACATGTTCAAAGATTTGGTGTAACACTGAGATGAAAACAAATTCTATAAAGGAGTTACAATTCTTAATCACAGTAAACCTTACCTATGGAAATGCAATGTAATGCAATGCAATGCCATGCAAAACAATTTATCTTAAATTTAGTCTCGGGTTAAGTCGGTCGAGAGAGAAATCCGGAATGGCCTTGTCTTTAAAAAGTTAACTATACGCTCTATGATTGGCTCAAACAATTAGATGCAGAACTAAACCCACTCAAGGCTTGGTCAAATGTTTTTATTAGGAGTTCCTTGCTTTTGGTCCATTTTTGTTTGCAGCTGCTTTCATTTACAGTGATTGACCATTGCAGAGCGGTTTTCATTCAAGTGTCGACTAGTAATGGGTTTGCACTTTCTACGTCACACGATTGGCTTAAAATACTCGCGCCAATTTTTCATGCAATGAGAAGTAAAACCAGACCCAATCGTGACTCGTGAACACTCGCTTTCCCGCGCTTCTTGCAAGTTACATGTTATTCTTTCCAGTTTTGATTGGTTCGCTTTATTTTTTATGTTGTTTGTGATTGGTTAGAGTGATAACTTTGGTTTTGGTTTTACGACACTCAATTGAAAACTGCTCTAATTGCTTTTGTCTTACGACGCTCTAAAAACTGCTCTAACCAACGCGAGCGACAGAGCATTTACATCTGATTGGTTGAATAGACTGTGCGAGTCTTTTTTTAACTTATCACAGAGCGTTAAGCAGAGCCAACGCAATTCGAATTACGTTCAACGCCCAATAAATTAAGCTAATACTGACACACACACACAGTCCTTCATTTAGGTCTTGAAATCTTGCCTCTATTGTTCTCCGGATTTTTTTTTTATGTTTAGCCCATATACTTAGACTAATTAATACTTCAGACTGTTATTACTCGCGTTATGACCTCAACTTATAGTTCGATTGAAGTATGATGGCGTTCGATGAAATAAATTAATCCTAAAGGTACATCAAAACTTCACGTTTTGATAATTTGGCTCCAACAGCTGAGGGCTTTAACTTTAAGACTTTAAATCTGAAACAAATTGACAGAAAAATATTTCAGTGTGAAAATAGTTGCTTTTATGACTAGGGGCTTAATATTCTGACACTATATTCCTAAACGCAAAACATTACTCTAAGTCATAGCCAGCCAATCACAGCGTTTCTTTGCATTTCGGACCTTTAGTAATACTCCTGAAGACGTCATGATTACACAATGTACTGAAGATTCTGCAATCCCTTTAATATGACCTTATTTCAAATTTCGTGGTTTAATTTTTGCCAAATTCCACGGTTTACCGTTTAATTTAGTGCATAATACCATTAGAAATGTGCCCCTCTCTTATTTCGCGCCTTTATTTTCACTCCTTTCGGGTGAAGGAAATGAGGACAGTTTTTTGTGTTTCATTATTTGTGGGCGGAGGGGAGCGTAAAAGAGGCCCAATCCATAAAATGGTCTTGATAACAGCACACTGCATCTGTAACAACTGCCGATGATCGCAGGGCGATCGAAACATGTCTTGTTCAAACCTCCAAAAAGTTGCACATATTTTAAAGATACATAAAATATTTTTTACGGGACAGCCTTGAAAACACGGCGGGAATACTCTGTGATGGAGAAGTGTCCTAATCCAGTCGTCAGCCTGCTTAAAATACCGTAAATTATAAGTGCTAAGTACGCGTATATGCCTTCTTTTCAAGGAAAATTGAGTTAGCGGCCGTTAGAGTAAATTACGCCAATAATTCTAAATGTCGTTACAATTTTGATGTTGGTTTGTCAGCTTTCTAAGGCTATTGCTTCATTGACCGCGTGGGCCTTACCTCAGTCAAATTTATATACAACATATTCCGGTTGTAAACTCACCAGAGCGAATTCTGTTTGGGTGGGTAGTCCATGTTCTTGTTCTATTCTTCGCATAGCTTGTTCATCTGGTTTCAGCAGGCTCAAAAATCGCTACAACAAAACAGAGTGCTCACAAGAAAGGAAATACAGCCTGATTGATCTGTCAACTTTTTGGATACATCACTGAGGAGCCACTGACTAAAATTGGTTTCAAAACAGTTTTACTAAAGCATCAGTGCTATTTTAATTAATCGCTTTGTAGCATTACTGACTAAAAGGTATGCTTTCTTTTCATATGCCGACATAGATTTCGAAGATTATAGCCCCGAATATCCTCTGCTATGAAGTACTTTTTTGTCTTATTTTTACTATCGTAACGCTATATTTATTTACTACTAGCTGTCATCTTTACGTAGCAACATAATGAAATCCTAGAACGGCAGGTTTGATTGGCTCACCTCTTTGATTGGACGGGACCTGTCTCTGAAAAGCCTGTATATAGCATATCCGGGAACGAAAAGAATTGATGCAAGGCAAAGGCCCCAGCCCACCAGTTCAGCCCAGACTGGATATTTGTAATCACCGAGCGAAAGTCCTGACCAGTCCACACACTGCCAGACAAAGATAACCTGGTATGGGAGAAGGAGGTAAAAATGCTGTTTCTTAAAAAAATCAAGTCATGATTAATAGATTTCAAGCGTGAACTCAGATAAGCCCACGGCAGTCACTAGTATTTTCTCGGTGTGCACACAGACCATTAGTAACTATTTTATACCATGCCCTGGAAAATACACTAGCCAACACAATCAATGGAATATAACCGCAATAAATGATGAGAAGGTTGGGTGTATTACCCTCGGCATTCCTGCATTCTGATTGGCTGCATTTTCAGTGGCATGGTATAAGTGTTGGAAAACTTTATCAAGCTAGTTACAGTTGTAATTTGTTTATTACCAGAATAATGACTGGGGACAAGAACTTCCAGCACATCCGGAAGTACAGATTTGGCCGGTGTCCTATCATGCTTTCTATGTTCTTGCAGAAGTTTTCAGTTCCTGTTGAAAATGAAATCGTGAGATACCTTCTGGCATTGTTCATTTCAAGGGCAAAGCAGGACAAAATCCTTGTAAGTTACGGAGTTCTACAGCGTACTCTGATTTTGGTTGGTGAAGCTCTGTAATGATCAGCGGAGGGAATTAAAGGAGGTACATCACGGTTTCTCGTCATGAAAAGTTTAATTTAGCCTAAAAAATATTTCGACTGCGCTGTTTGTAATCTGTGTCGATCTTCTCCATCCTTAACCATACTTGTTTTTTTTTTTTATGTTTATTGTTATCTCTTTGGTGTTTTTCTATCTCAGCAATATATTATTCTCGGGTTTTCATCATTTTATTAATAATATAATGCAATGCAGTGACTGACTCCTTAACCAGGCTGTCGTCCTCTGAGAGTTACTGAAGTGCAATAGACAAAATAAACAAATTAACAAATTAGCTTCCCTAAGCGGAGTTCTTTTTATACCTACAAGAAGTAACGCATTCTGGCATGGATTTTAATTATTAACGGAGCATAAGCTATTTTCTAACCATAAACCCATCCAATGGCAATTGATTCCAGGAGGGCGATAAGAACCAATGAAATTCCACCGCTCTGAATGTCAAACATTTCGAACACGTACAGTCCACCCTATAGAAAACGAATTAATTGTAAATGAAAAATTAACAGACAAATGGCAGGCAACATTAAGTTCAACTCGACAAGATTAGACAATTATTCTTCGACGGGATAATCCGATTTGCTTTGATGGCTTTCTGTTCGAAACATGAGCTGTCTTAAAATAGAAAATCTCAGGCGGTGTCCGTCAAATTATTCGTAAATATAAAATGACATGACAGTGGATACAGCAAAAAAAAAAAAAAAACGATTTCCCCCATAAATGATTCGCGTTCTGTTTTTAATATTTGGCTTCCCTGTGTGTGTTGTTATATGACATCATCATTATACATTTCATTATTATCATCTAATAACGGAATAATAACGGAATTTGCAGTGGCATTTCCACGAAGTGGCTCTTCATCCACTGTTTCCAGATCGAATTAGAAAAAAAAAAAGAACAATCTAATGGAAACAATAGTATTACGTCAGAGCGTCAGAGCAGTTGTTCAGAAATAGACAGACAAGGCATTTCTAATTTCCTGTTTTATTTCAACCTAAGCTAAACAAGCTCGAGTATGTTTACCTGTGTCACGTGTGCCAGGCCAATGATGTAGCAGATAATACAAAAACCCAGTGAGACGACAGACTTGTATTTACGCATGCGTGGTGACCAGTCAATGATAACGGTAGTGCAGGTCTCAACGCCAACAAACTGAGAATAACAACGTGTATGATATTTTAAAAACAAATATAAACAGTATTTCTTAAAACATTAGCCATTGTAAGTCATTGCTTTCTTCTTGCTTTAGAGTAATTTTCTTACGCGGAATTTTCAATCTCTCCTACTTATAATTAGTGTATGGAGCTAATCCAAAGGTTTTAAACAAGTTATTTATCGGTAACACCAAACTGAGGTTACATGGACTGCTTATATTTAGTTTTTTATTCTTAATTTATTTTGTTTGTGGAATACCTGTAAATTAGCTGGCGTGCTTTCACAGACCCCCACTTTCGGTACCGTCTGTGAAAGCACACCTTTGCTGTAGCTAAGTGTATTTTCACAATAAACTCTCTATTGTATTGTATTGTATTCCAGGTTGTACTGTATTGTATTGTATTGTATTGATAAAAAGAAGCGAGGAACATTTATATTTGGTCTTTAAAAAGTTGTTTGATTTTAATTCATATTTTTAGTGTCTAGCACCGAAATGAACTATGGTCGGTGATTCGTATCCTCGTATCCATTCGTATCTATTCGTATCCATTTCAAAGCTCTAATAAGAATCGACAACATAAACGCACCTGGCTGTCCAGACCAAGGTTAAACAACATGAAGAAAAAAAGAAATGCCCAGAGTTGTGAAACAGGCAGCTGCTTGATTCCTTCAGGAAACGCCATGAACACCAGGCCAGGTCCTATATGTTGAAAGAACATTGTTATTTGAGTACAGGGTGTTGTGATAATTAGCACACCCCTCTTGAGAAAACAAAAAAACTGAAAGAAGATTTTACAAGCACCCACCGGCGACAGCGCGTCCGAGGACGACGTCGATTAAAATAAAACGGAATTATATTTCGTGATCTATGAATCTCGGCATATTCTATGTAGCTTTCACTAGAGCCATGCTTAAACTGAATATGTTAGAGAGCGTTCAATTCGAAAAAGAAACTTTAACAATTTGTTGTCGTGGTTTGCGTAGTGACAATTTTTGTTTAATTTTCATGTTGATGGGAAATGACCAGGTGAAAACGTACCTTCTACATGTTTAGGCAACTTTAGTTAACCCATATTCCCCTCTGGAAAGCCGGGATAATCTGATAAACATTTGCATACTATCGGAACAATAAGGGTCATCACAGAGTGACAATCATTGTCTACAAAAAGAATGGTTACATTCATGTCTACAAGCAGGATCGTTTTAGTTCGTTGACAAGCAGAAATTGACTACCACATGGACTTTGTGCAGATTAATGTTTTTTTTTTGAAATTAGATACTCAGCTACAAGAAACAACAAGAGCAAAAAAAACTTTCGTGTCATATGTGTTTTAATTTAAAAAGATTCTTGAGACGAAATAGAACCTTTACCTCCTTTGACGGCATTGCCAACTTCAGTTTTGAGTAAACGCGCCATGAAACCCATCATGCTGAATACAGTGAAGCCCGCGAAAAAACTGGTCATGCAGTTGATTAATGAAACCACTATGCTGTCCCTGAAATAAGAGAGAGAGTTTTTAGTAAAGGCGACCAGAGTTCCCAATTTTGAGGTGACTAAGGCTACGTCGACATGAGACGTTATCAAAAACGTGGTGTTATTTCCACCAAATCCGTCGCGAAAACGGAGCTTTTAGAGAACGCTCTCAGTCAAAGCGGAGGAATTTGAAAACGCCGACTTTTTTTTCTTGTGGTCAGAAAATATTTTGAAAACGGAGTTTTTCGAAAATTATGGCGTCGCAATAATCACGCGATTTCCCTGACCGAGTTTTTCTCAAACACAAATACAAAATGACCTTCGGCTTACTGTGGACGGAAAAATCTCCTTTTCCAAGTTCCTCTGTCGCAGTGTGAACAGCGTCTAAAGTGGTCCCCTTTGGGATGTCACGCAACCCTTCCCAAAAAACGGCTGCGAAGGCGACTAAACAGGTCAAAAGCAAATTGACCTTGTATCTTTGGCCCAGTCACGCTCATATCAACTACGGATAGAATTATCAAGATTTTAACCTTATTCCTGTTACAGAAGTCACAGTTTCTCTTTGTCCTGAAATAAAAGGGTGCTCAGTGATGTAAACCCCATATTATATTTAGCAACTGCTCGTCATAAATGTAGCGAAAGTTGTCTTGATAATTTTCAGTGTTTAACTGAGGAATTGTCACGCTATTTGGCAACTTTATAAAACGCTGGAAGGTGTCTTCGCATCAATTGATTTCCAAAACTAATGATCTAGTTTTGTTATTGAAGACTATTTGAAGGAACTGAAACTGTTTCCTGTCGCCTGTCGCTTCGGATGGCATGGATGGAAATGGATTGAAACAAAAAAAAATGGCCAATTTTTTCTTAGTGTTGATGCTACGTGTTCCAAAATCCTTAAGAAATTTATTACGGTTTGCCCTCTCTGATAAAATTCATTTGACATCTTCGAGGCAGCTTTACAGAAGCATTTTGTTTATGATTAAAGCCTCAAAGTAATGATTTTAGCACAAAATTGACCTAAGACAGCAAAATCCTCGTGACACTGTTAAAACCCGAAACAGTGTTCAGATACACAGGAAAGTTTGATTGATTAGCTGTGACAAGTGGGTTTTCTGGGAAATATCTTTAAAACCTTTGAAATGGACGTTGGTAATGTTTCCCTTACTTTTCACAGTTGTTGTTAAACTTGTTAAAGCTGCTGTAGGTAAGAAGTCCTCCCATTCCAATACTGAGTGAGTAAAATATCTGACCGGCGGCTTGTACCCACACCTGCAGAAATAATCGTTGTGCGTGGAGATAAAGACAAGTTTTTGCTTTTTCACAGAGAAATGCAAAAAATCAAATGAAACACCAGGGATAGATCAACTTCAATTATGTAAAATGCGATTGGCCTACACGACTCCCAAGCGCGTGTTTTAGCCTTTTTCATGAGTATATCTTTCAGCGAACGCCCTCTTTCGTATGAAATAAGGGGCGGATCTCTGTAGATTTCGCTCAGTAATGGTTGTTGTTCTATTACATGCCATCTTTTCATGAGAATTTGTTTTAGGTTTGGCACTGATGGTTGATATGTTGTGACAAAAGGCAAGATTCATTTGTTTTCTTTTTGTTTCGGTTGGAGGGCCAATTTCGTCTCTTCAAATTTCATCTCTAAGAGAATCGTTTGAATTAGCTTCTCAAGGTAACCTCGCTCATGAAGGTGTCATTTAAAGACCTTGATGTCCTCTTTAAATATTTTCTTAGAATAGTTCAATTAGAGACGCTAAGTGAAAAAATAAAACAAAATGAAATAAAAACAGTATTTTTCAGAACTTTTATTCTTCTAATTAGAGTATACTTAGTCTTTTCACGCAATTAGAAGTCAAATGATATTGGATTCAGTGTATTGTACTTTTTGCTTAATTTGACGAAAAGAGTAAACGACGTTTATGGCCCTTTCAATGTCTTTCTAAAAAGCGTTACACTAGTAAGAAAGCTAAAAAGTAGTAAAGTTACTGTGTTCTTTAAGATTCTTCTCCTTGCTAAACCGAGGGCTTTAACTTTCTAGCGTACCAGTGAACACTGTTACCTGCGGATCTTTAAGTCTGGAGAAATCAGGCTTCAAGTAGAAGAGGATCCCTTCACCAGCTCCCTCCAAAGTAGCACCACGAACGAGAAAAATGAACAATACCAAGTATGGAAACACAGCAGTGAAGTAGACAACCTAGAAAGCAAGACAATACACATCGAATCAATAGACCAATTTCGATGTATTAACTACAGAATAACTACAGAGTTTATGGGGTTCATTCTCCGGCGCCTCGTGCCGAGGTCTATTGTTTTTTGGCTGAATTTTATTATATCGAAATTGGGTTATTGCTTCGTTTCTCGGTAACAAAATGACTTTAACTACAGGCTGGCTTCTGAGATAACCTCAGCTGAGATATTTAACCAGTGTTTTCGATGGTCTTTTTGATGCTCAGATGGCGCAGTTTCTATCTGACAGCAAGATGATGTTTTTCTGGGATCTCTTCTTGCCTTGCTTGCTTTTCTTATTGAATAAAAGTTTTCAGTAAGGAAAAGGCGCACACTTGCGTATCGAATCGTCCGTTTTCCAAGCCTCTTGCAAAACTCACTAAAGTAAATCCCGTGTAACCCTTTATGGGTTACAAATACCACAGCTAGTTAGGAAAATTGAAACCGTGAAGCAAACAGTGATGCAAACTATATATTTTTTTTATCACCTTCAGAGTTGATGCTTTTAATCATTTGTAGCCGAACCGATGATGATTTGCTTCAGACATGTGGATGATATTTACCTTTCCAACTGATTTGACTCCTTTCCACACGCAGAAGTAAACACAGATCCAAGCCACAAGAAGGGAAACAGCCAGTTCCCAACGGATTTCTCCTGGTTGATCAATTCCATCCGACACCTTGAGCACACGACCACTGAGATAAATAAAAGCAAGAAAGCACAATCAGGCATATAAGATAAAACAATAAAAATTGATTGATTGATTGTTTTTTTGCGAGGGGATTTAGGATAAGTCTGTTACAAAAAGCCAGGTGATAACAGCGTTTCACTGAAAAAAGCTGAAAAAGCACATGAAACATTTGTCTATATTCTTATTCTTATTTTCTTTCTTACTTGAAATATTCCTCCTCGGGTGATACATATTGTCCAGAACAATTCAATGGAAGGCCAACAGCTGTGCAGTTCAATGCGACATCCATTACGCGGTCCTTTCTACAGAAAAAAAAATTAAAAGAATAGTAAGTCTAACACGATTCCACGAGGATAACGATGTGAAGAGGCTTTGCCGCATTTCGGTTTCTCTTCTTTTGGCAAGAATCGTGAAGTTATCAATGGGGCCTGCCGTAATCCGTTACAATTTTTAAGGTGTACATGTAGCAGCAACGAGCTTCTTCATATAATATTCCAGCTTTGGTATTGGGTCACATTTTGAGACAAGACCTGGAACCGGAATTTTTCAAATAGGTACGCTTGAAACGGCCTGTATTATCGAGAAAATAGAATGCATCGAGCCAACGGCTCTCCTGGGGAAGTGCATAATACACTCCTTAAATGAGAGATTGAGTTTGCTTGTGGTCCAGAGGCAAACAGATATGACCCTAGAGAGATTTTTAACAGCTTTTGAACTTTTAAACATCTTTTACTACAATTTATCCAAATCAAATTCCTTACTTGCAATAGTTGGAATTCCACTCATTTCCACATTCACCCCAAGGCAGAGTTTTTTGAAACGTTACAAATATGTAATACAGAGTCCAAGCGATGATGACGTTGTAATA
>JAHPZR010004982.1:137500-172500 GCA_019787425.1 Platygyra sinensis
TATCGCAACCAACAAAACCGAGGTAGAGCAGCACGTGGACGATAATCTAACATCAAGGAAGTTAGCATCAAAGGAAGTAAGACTGAAATGGGAGTAAACGTGACAGGGCTTGGAATAATTACAAACATTAAGGCTGAGATAAAGCAATATAATAAATCGATAATTCAATCATTATTACAAAAAAAAAGTGTGATTCAGGGAACGTCGTTACCGGCGAAAATATTTTCAGTGCAAAATTGCTTGCGTCGAAATCATATAAATAACTTGTTGCCTTCAATCAAAGAACACGATTTAGAACCCATTGAGAAGTCCACTTCTTGCGGGATCGATTCCGAAATTAATTGTTTCAAAGCCTTCCGATTTGAATGCGTGTTGTGTTTATTTTACTTTCGAACTCTCCATTTTATCGGCGTCGAGTGGACGTAACCTATTTGCCAAAGACTGCATTTTTTGCGAAATTGAATTTATTTTTAAGACAAATTCAGTCGTAATCGTGCACCAGTGCTATTCGAAGCATAATAGCCTCAGCTTTATTGCTCTCCTCTCCTACACAATGATTGGTTATCTGCATGTATTCATGTTCCCCAGTAAATATCTCTCGTTGACTAGTTTTCGAAGCGTGACATAGAGGTCATCTGTCCAACTAGTTTGCATAAATTACGAGTGATGAACTATCAGATGGAAATTTTGTCTCCTTTATTTCTTCTCTTGAACTCATCAACTGTGGTCAACTGTAGTCTTTATACATCTTCCGTTCCTTTTCCCCTTTCTAGAAAACATCTTCTTTGTTACGTCGATAACTTCCTTTCTAACTGATCAATGAGTAGTTGAATTCACGACTGGCCAGAGCCGTCATATTTGAATAATTAATGAGTTCTTTTACGAGTTATCTTTGTTTCAGTATTGCTTCTTTTACTGCTGATTAGGAAGTCATGATTCTCACGCGCGAAGGAGCGCTGAACTGGTTTTCCGCCAGCAACTCGCTTTTTACTTCCTTTGCATTTTTTTTTGAAATGAGGCCAAAGAAATGAGGAACTTATGGCAAACGAAGAAAGACAACGCTATATCTTCGTTGATTCCAGCGTATGAAGCGAGGTACAATGCTTTCATCGCCTAATTCTCAACGATGTATGAGTTCCGCATTCCGTTGTTCAATTAAATATTGAAACGTTGAAGAAGTGAAAAGGTAAAAAGTCAGACAAAATCAGTCAGATTGATTAGAGTAAGATTAAACTAACTTTTGAATGGGAAGTAAATAACCCTACTAGTCCTGAAATCAGACAGAATTTACTAGGCATAAAATCTGTACTGAGTGATACTAAAAGACCAAGGCAAGATACACTCGGAAAAAAGAAACCTGGCTAATATCCAGCCATCTTGACCTCTAGCCTGCGTAGCTGGCGGTATTGTAAGCGCACGCGAAATAAAGTTTTGGTGGCGGAGCCGACAAGCGAGCGGCGAAGACGCGAGGAGAATGGGGAGTGGGACCTCGAGGAGCATGAGGAGTGGGACCTCGCTTCTGGCGGCTCCAAAATTTTATTTCGCGCGCGCCTACAATACCGCCAGCTAAGCAGGCTACTTGATCTCACACATGGTCAATAACCCATATAAATAGCAAATTTCAAAAGAAAGCTTTTTCTGTGGTTTTTATGTTTTAAACGACGTAAAAAACTGCTCGTGATTGTACTTACGAGAACTCTCTTATTCAATGTACAGACCAGAAGACGACATAAATGTTTCGCCATTTTTTTATTTAATTCAGTATAAACACAGTGCCCACCTTACATTGCTCAAGAAAAATTACTATGACTATTAATCGCCTCCCTTCACTTACACATGCTTAAAGTGGTTTGAACAAAATTCAGTGTAAATATTGGACAGCTCCTATGTCATGTAAGTGCTGTACATCAAAAGTCATGCTGTACCACCAGACATCAGGTAATCTACTGAAAAAGCAAACTATCTCGACTCTATCTTTAGACAGGTTTCGGTCATAATTCAGCCATTGCTGTAAGCTTCAAGACTCTAAACCACTAGAGCAAACCACTAAACCACTATAAATGAAGCATAAATTAAAGTTTTTCAATTATTCATTTCCGCAATCATCATTGATTGTAATAATGCGTCGTCGGGTTCAAGAAAGTTAATTTAAGTTTCTTCACACCCTTCATGAAATTAAATATAGTTCTTATTACTCCCTTTTCAAAATCGAGAAAAGTCCAAAAATGATAAAAATTTCATTCCGTAACAACAGGTGTTTTGGAAAAAGCAAAGAAAGGCATTCCAGATACATGGATAAAAAATGAGAAAAACTAAACTTGCGAAGGAAAGGCTAGGACTGGAAGACCACATAGCATTATCTTGAGATTAAATAAAACCCCATTAGCCGACAAATTGTAGTGACTATAAGAGACAATATGTCATACCCGTTTCACTTTAGAAATAGACATTTGAACCCCTCTCAGGTATGACTTGTTACAGGGGCTTTATTAAGCTTTCTGTACAATATAAAAACTGGCAAAATGTAATACAATGAAAATTTCACACTAGAAAAGCGATAAAAATGACTTCGTGACCAAGTGCAGCTCCGTGACGTAAACATGTATACAGTTGGTAGGAAAATCACAAAATGTTGCGTATTTAAAACCTGATATTACTGTGACAAGCACTCTGCTCCAGGCAAGTCTGACAACTCCATGCGAAGTTTTTAGCTTACAATCAGTCATAACAAAATTTGAGGAATTCATTTAATTATCAATTGTTAATTACAGCGGAGGGGCTACTAATATGGGAAGTAAGCTCAAAACATTACAGATGGGTTTTTTCGTTGAGATGCTTGAGGAGAAGAACTTGAAGAACGCGATTCAAGGTAACTGCCGCATTACGTTGCATGGTGGATGAATGAGTATTTTAATAAGAAGAAATAATGCGTAAATTGTAATTGCAGTGCTAATGAATCGAGCCTGCTAATCTAGCATTTCAAAAAAAATGTTATAGTAACTAGTGTATTATATGAAAGTTTATAATTAATAATAAGATGAAATATGATGTTTATAATCATGACGTTTGTGATAATTATGATAAAAATAATTCTGGATTCCTTGGTTGGCTAAACACGACCTTTATTATCAAAAAATGGAAACTTAGAATTATTCTCACCCATACTCTTAACCTAATTCAAAGCTGATCTCTTTTGAAATTGTCAACTTTTCATAATTATGTTTCAAAACCCCTTACGTGCTACGAGGTCTTTAAAATACTCATATATAAGGAAAACAGATTAGGCAATAAGAAACTTATCGTTTCATGTCAAAAATCGTCATGAAAATATAACACGCTTAAAACATATTGTTAACAGAAAAACGTGAAATAAGTGTCTCATCTAGAGACAAACAGGAACCAATAATTCCAAAGTAATAGCAGTTTAACAGTTAAGCTAGTTTAGTTTACAGTTCCGTGTTCCAGAGCTCAGCTCAGGAGCTAAAATTGGCCATTTACTGAGAGTCAGCCCACTCGCTTTATATCACACCGAAAGGCATAAAATCCAAGAAATTCAGACTGAAAAAAAAGAAAAAAACGGAAAACAGCGTTAGCACGGCGATCCATTAAATCAAAACAACCAACCAACCAACAAAGAATAAAAGCACACAAAAAATTAAAACAAACAAACAAACAAATGTAGAACGAAGGTGATGGAAATGAAAATAACTACAGATGTTGTTACAGGATTTGTTTAACACCATGACCATGATTGTAAACGAGATTTCTTACGCTGCTTGGATGAGATAAAAGTCCTTTCCAACAAGTAAAGTCCTTTTGAACCTTGATTCCTTCCACATATTTTCATTCAAAATAATATATATTATGAGGAAGGATGCATAGGCCAACATACGTAACACAATCTTGCTATTAAAAGAAGAGATCCTCCTTCACGGAATGTGCTAATAACCCTTCCAACGCTTGCAATAGGGCAGACGTTACATGCGACTAGCAAGAAGTGTCGTTGATATCGGAACTTAAAGTGAAATGAGAAAATAAAATAATCATACTAACAACAACAACAACAACAACAACAGCAACAACAGCAACAACAACAACAACAACAACAACAACACTGGGTAGGCAGCATCAACTGCAATACGGATATAAAGCATCAAGAATTATACCGGATATCTGCTTTATTTTATGACCAACTTCTTGCGAGAAATTCCTTCTCTTTCCTCGACCGCGTTGAAAGCATTTTCATCAGGAGTCAGTACAGACCTCAGCCTCTGCAAAGGAATGTCAATAACTAACAATTAGGGAACCAGTCACATTTTTCTAGCGTCTATCATTCAACGAAATCGAAAGCGAGTCATCTAAGAGTCCTTTCTCACATTTCAACAAACAACGGCTCTGAATCGAAGCCAGAGTCAACAATCATACAGCGAAATGTGTGACTTGTATGGCACTCACGTGGAATGCGAGAAAGGTATATACTACAGGTAGATTGCAGTGTAAAACTTACAGTTGTGTGGATTTTTAGAGCGTTCACAAGCCAAAATTCCAAAGGAATTCTTTCAGCAAAAAGACAACAATTGATCAGATTCTCGAATTTCCAGTATCTACCAAAAGTACCAAAAGTGTTTGAATTGAAAATATCAAAGCGACTTTTTGGATCATCCTCCTCGGTTTTAAATTCTCAAAGACTGCCTCTAAAAGGACCAACATGTAACTACATGTACAACGTGGCTGTGGAAGATTGATACAATTGTGGTTCATATACGTTTTGCTAATGAGTATGAATTTCACTACATGTTTACTTTGAACCACTCAAGACCAAAAATAAATACATGTACATCGTATTCTATCCCTCCCCTTTAAAAGTACTTGCAACTATGTATGTATTAGTAACAAACCAAGAGTTCGTATCGTTCAATGAAAAAAACACCTATCAAATACTTAGCTTCCGAATCTCTTCACGGTGGCCAATTTACATTATCAACCCAGTTGATAAAACCAGATTATCTTGTAATACTCCCACCCACGCAGCACCACAGTTTCTTTAGAAACTTACCCCCTCTATCAAATACTTACTTCAGTCAAAGTGGTTCCTCTGGAGTGGTAGAACTGGATTATTGCAAATGTTGGAACCATTATCATAGATGCAATTGCAAGCAACCATCCAAAGAATTCGGCCCAGCCAGGATATGGTACGTTGTTGTAAGATATACCGGACCACTGAACCAAGCTCGCCAGGATGATTATCTAAAAGGAGGAAAAGATAATTGCAACTGTTTCCGCTCCTACGACCACATGAATTGTGTAAGAAATAAACCAACTTTAGTAACATGTAGGATTTAGCTCATCAGAAAGCCAGCCAGCCAGCCAGCCGGTCAACAAATCTTACTTACCAGGGTCGCGATTGGCGATATGTATTTCCAACAAATAAGGAAAAAGATATTTGGGCGCTTGCCGATCATCTTTTCGATCATGTCACCAAGTGTCTCTGTGCCTAAAACGAAAAACAAACAAAAATGAAAATATTTACCAGGTGCGAGTGGCTGTAAATGCATATACAACATGAAAGCAAAAGCGATTCATTAATTTAAAACGTTGCGTTACGATACTGGACATCGTGTTATGTGTTTTATCCTCAGGTTAGCGTTCGCAAGAAACTATAATATAAAAGCTGTCCCAAATTGCTGGTGATCAACAGCCGTTTGGATACACTGCATGACAACAGACAGCAGACGATAATGAGAAAAAAAAACAAAACAAAACACAGAAGCAATCGCCACAAGGGACGTTGTCTTCATATAGCAACCTAAAAACAACAAAAAATGTCGACACTCGAAAGGAACTGCGTTGCGCTGATCAGTTAGCCGGAGTATTCATGAACATGAACTCACCAACTCCCCAGCCAATGACCGCTGCTTCACAAAATCCAATGAAAAGAAGCGAGATACCTCCTGACTGAATGTCGAATAGGTTGAAAACATACATGCCACCCTAATACAAAGAAAGAAAGGAAGAAGCAGAAACATAAAACATAGAACGCCAAGCAGTAGAAGTCTGCAATGTTGAGAACTGCATCATGTGTATTCCGGCATAGACTAGACATTCATTAGGCAACAGTTTGAAGGGCAGCAATGGTTTCCTCGGCTTGCAGTTTGTTTTTTTTTTCTTTCTCGCGAAAATCAGAAAGAGAGAGATGGTGTTAGGGTTTTACAGGGAAAGACCAGGAAATTGTGTGACGAGGTCTGGTCTATACGGCAGCCCTTTCTGCGTTAATTCGCGTTCGCGGGAAAAAAACACTCTTCGGGGCCTGATAGAAATTACAGGTGTAAGCAGCCTCCAGTGTATACTTTAACCTTCTAGTTATGATTGGTTAGCGTAACTGGTGAGCTTACCTGAGAACACATGGGAATAGCGAGGAGGAACAATAAAATGCAGATTGCGATAAGAAAGAATGGCTTGTACTTTCGCAGGTATTTGGGGTACTCATCTGAAAGACCTGTAACGACACACTCCACCATAGCAAACTATAAATAGACAAAACAATTACGGGCATAATTAATTAAATAACTATTAATTAATCGATCCATCAATCAATCGATCAATCAATCAATCAATCAGTGAAACAATCAATCGAGCAAGCAAGCAAGCAAGCAAGCAAGCAAGCGTAGTCAGTCAGTAAGTCAATCAATCAAGCAAACTTAATCAAAAAACCTTCATCTCTACTATGATCATAATATACATTTATAGTGACCGATTTTACCTGGCTGTCCAAACCAAGAGTCAGGAGCATAAAAAAGAACAAGATAGCCCACAAGGTGCTGACAGGCATCTGTGCAATGGCTTCTGGGTAACCCACGAAGGCAAGGCCAGGACCTAATACAAATTAGAAAAGAATGGTTTAGCCAGTTATTAAAATTAAGGGAATAAAATAAAATACGTTGTAAAGGTGAAGAGAATAGACATCTTATTCTTTTCTTTCAGTTTAATATCCATAGGAGCATTCTGCCTTTAAATTTACTTGTACCGCCTGTAGTTGTGAAAGCTCACCTGATGTAACCACTTCTCCGACCTTGACGTTAAGTGTCTTGGCCATAAATCCTAAAACACTAAACACAACAAATCCCGCGAAAAAACTTGTACCACAGTTTATGCAGCTCACTATGATGGCGTCTCTGTTGATGAAAAAAAGTAAATTGCAGATCTGTCTTTTAAAAGTATAGTGGGGTTGTACGTGTGATAAGGCTACAAGACATTTGGTAATCAAACAACAAAGTCAGTGTTGTCGTTTCTGGGCCTTCTTTACTGTCAATACTCTATCTTTGTACAGCAAGATTAATGTCTTAGAAATGGCGATGCTCTATCGAGAACAGGTTCCCAGTCCTGTCAGTCCTACCTTTGGCAATTGTTGTTAAACTTGTTATAACTTCCGAAGGTAATCAATGATCCAAAACCAACTCCAAGGGAGTAAAAGATCTGCGAGGCAGCTCGAACCCACACCTAAAATCAAACAAAACGTTAGAAGTGGAATTAAAAGCCTGGTCAACAACATTTAAGACTGCGACATGAGTAATTTAACCAGTTTCTTATATTGAATGGGGAAAAAAATCTATGCAACCAATACCGAAAAAAGACGTTCTTTATTAAACATTTTGCGTGTGTCTGACAACCACGCCAAAACGCCAACACGCTTAGAAGCCAGACCTCTTAAGAAAAACTCAAAAATTTCGATAGTTTCCTTGTCAGATTTATTCTTCTTTGATGAGTCGTCTGTTTTTCTGCACGAATTTTTTGGTGGATTGTATGCCCAAAGAAGTTGTGATTGAATCCCTGACGAACATCAACGTTCCAGTTGGTCTGCGACAGAGGAAAGTTTGAGAAAGAACTTTGAAAAAGAATCTTACAAACGTTGATTGTACCTGGGGATCCTTAAGCTTTTGGATATCTGGTTTAAGGTAAAATATTACTCCTTCTAATGAACCGTCCAGAGTGGCGCCACGGATCATAAGAATAAACAGAACGACGTACGGAAAGGTAGCAGTGAAGTACACAACCTGCAAAACAAGGTAGCACATCGATGAATTTACATGATAACGCTAATTTGGTAATTCTGTTACATGGAAAAACGATTAAAAAGGAGGTACCTCATGGTGTCTGCTTCTTGAAACGTTTAGCATAAATTTTTCAAATTCGACATTCTTTTAAGCGTCCTTGTTCCCGTATGGTTTATTGTTATTTCCTTGGTGTTTTTCTATCTTGGAAAATTAACACTTTCAATCTTAAGGTAATTTTGTACGCGGCCAAAATAATTAAAAATACTGCGACTGAGCTACTGTAGGGTCATTTAGGACTCCAGACTCGATGGTAATAACTAAAAGAGACTGAAACAGGCTGTACCGATCACAGGGGGTAAGTTTCTAAAGAAACTGTGGTGCTGCGTCGGTGGGAGTATTACAACTGAGATAATTTGGTTTTATCAACTGGGTTGATAATGTGAATTGGTTACCGTAAAGGGATTCGGTACTGACGAAGCGTAGATCTAGTACAACACAAAGAAAAATAAAGGCTTGGATCAAGTGTCTGAACTGTAACTGCTACACTTACTTTTCCCGAAGAAGCCACTCCTTTTATGAGGCACAGGTAGACTATAACCCAAGCGAGAATCAAGCTGAGGACAATTTGCCAGCTGACATCGCCCATGTCAGATATACTTTCAGATATTTGTAATATGTGACGGCTGAAAGAAAGGAAATTGAGTTTTAAAATAGAGTAACTGAGTCACCCATTCTCGGCATAAACCTACACGAAATTCAGCAAAGTTAGTATTAAAGGCAGATTAGTAATTCAATATACAGTCTAGAAAAACAGTTGGACACATCTCTTATAGGAATTCCTTACCGCTGCAGTTAAGAGAAAGTGTTTGTTTCAGAGATTCACGATTCGATGAAGTCAAACATTTTTTGCTGTGAATGACACGACTAGAAAAAAGGAACACATAACAACCAAAAACCACTTGGGAATTTTGAAGAAATTAAAATCGTGAGAAGTCTTGCATATTCCAGAGTAAAGTAGAGGGTAGGCGAAGACAGAAAAGTAAAAGAAAACAAAACAGGTGACTAACACTGTAACAAGAAAATGGACGGAGCACCAAACAGAAAAACAGAAAGACAGTGAGCAGACAAGTAACCGGATTACTTACTTAAAAAACTCTTCAGAAGGGCTGGTACTCTTACAATTGGCGGCATAGCCCAATGCGGCACAATCAATTGACGATGAATTGACTCGTATTTGTCTACAAAAGAAAGTAAAAGTACGATAAAAAATATACAGACATAGTGTTTAGACACATAGTCAGACAGACTATCAGGGAGGCAGACAGGAAGGCAAGTAGGTAGACAAACAGAATAACGGACAAACAGAGAGACAGAGATCACACCCGGGGTGGGGTTTCTGCCATATAAAACGGCCGGGGATGCTCGTCAGAAAATTTGAGTTAAACCCCTAAGAGAGACCAATGTGAGCTTAATTTGACCCGTAAAAGATGCAACTCAACCCCCACCCCCCCACCCCAGTATTCCGTTTTTCAAAGTAAGCAAATCCAGCTCCCTCCGAAATATTTGCCTGTCAACCCACGTCATGCCTTCATTTTTACTCTCATTCTGCATCCCGCCAAACCTGTGTTGGGCCCTCGAATGATTCATCGATTGACAGGACAGTACGTACGCGCAAAGTTTAGTGTTCCAGTCATTGTCACATGTTTTCCACGGCACGTCTTTTCTGAAGGACTCGAACATGTACAGAAGACACCAGGCGATAATCATATTGTAATAAATGGACACCAGCAGAGAAACTATGATCATACCAAATCCAATTCCTAAAATGACACAAAGACAAAGAAATTGTTAAAAGAATAATCATCCTCTCAGAGTACACATCTCCACTCATTTGCAGCAAATTGACGGATTAGGCTAACTTGCTTTCATTTCTGTTGCCACCAAGTTTAAATTACTTGCTGGTTTAAACGGGACATCAACATTCTACAATTTGTTACACGCAACTGATTGCGTGGGAGTATGTACAAACGGAACAGTTGTGTTCTTCTAAATAAATTATCACGTGATCTGAACTGGGTGGCAATGAGAATGTAAACATGTTAGCCGTGTTCATCTATTTTCATAACTGAACGTGTCAGAGGAAATTCTAAACAACGCGTTGTTTGAAAACAAAGTAAACGTCTTTGTTTCGATGAAACCTGGTTGTAAAACATCCCGCAGTCAGTTTCGAATTTTTTTTGTCACGTGGTTACTCATCTCATTACATACATGTAACAAAGGAGCTTACATAATTACTTTGTACTGAAGTTCAACCGCTGATGAATATCTTCTCAAAACGACCTTTGCATCATTGACTGAAAATAATTAGCATGTTGCAAGCTACCGTTTTTGCATATACCTGTCATGTTAAGATGATCATAACTAATTCACCAATAACTGAACGTTCGTTTGTTCACGTCTCTAGGATTGTATGGAGAACACAGTAATTGCGTCAAGGCCTAAATTAAGGTGGCTGAAAACAGTTTCCAGTATTTTCCAAGACTTACAGTTTGATGGGTCATTATAACCACTCTTTATCGCTTGATGCCACAATCATGGTATCAACAAACTATCCAATCATCGGGGAACAAGTTGCTGTTATTTTTTTGGCACAATAGGTTACCATAGCAACAATATGACCCGCTAAAAACACCCTTAATTTTAGCTTTAAGCGCTTATAACTCAAAAACGAGCTCGGTGACCCCCATTTTTTATTATCGCTTTGTAATCGGCATGATAAGATGCAATTTTTTGCAAAGTTTAAAAAAATTCTATGAAGGGGGTTCAGAGCCACCTTAATTTTCGAAAATTTAAGGTGGCTCTGAACCCCCTCGAGAATTTTTTTAACTTGAAAAAAATGCATCTTATATGCTGATTACAATTCATAATAAAAATGGGGTCACCGAGCTCGTTTTGAGTTAAAGCGCTTAAGCTAAATTAGGGTGTTTTTAGCAGGTCATATTGTTGCTATGGTAACCTATTGTGCCACAAAAATAACAGCAACCTGTTCCCCGATGATTGGGTAGTTTGTTGATACCATGACTTTGGCATCAACCGGTATAGAGTAGTTGTAATGACCCATCAAACTGTAAGTCTTGGAAAGTACTGGAAACTGTTTTCAGCTACCTTAAAGCTGAGAGCAGATCTTTTTTAAGCCTTTTCAAAGTACAATTCATTTAAGGGAACTCACAGGGTTATCAAAAATGTTTGGAGCTGGATGACTAGGTCTTAGAAGTAGGTGCACATTACTGCCGCAGCTTACCTCTTGCCAAGGGACAGATAGCTGTCCAGGCTCCCACGGTTCCAAGACTTAGATACTGACCAATGGCAAGCTCCATGTAGAACAGAGGGATTCCGTTGATTGCAAGCATCACAAAGTATGGTATCAGGAACGTTGCTGTTGAGGTAAACTAATCTGATTAGTGACCTCACACTGGTAAACACACAAAAATAAAGTGAGAAAATTCATTGTCTATTAACGACGGATTCAGATTCAACATTTCCAACCTCCGTCCGCAGAAAAGCTATTTGTTTAGACATTCGTTATGCTAATTACGTTACGTACAGTATTGTTATGTCTTATCGCATCGCACTATAGTACGGTCCCATCCATACTTTTCGGGAGAAATTTGACAACGGCGTTTTCACTCTGAAATCGCACGACATTTTTTCCGTCCACACTACGCTAGGCTCGCGATTACCAGCTGCTGTTCGGGAAAGGAGCCCACGCTCCTCCCTCGAGCTCTTCTCGGGGAGGGTAGACAAGACACGAGAGAGCGGTGGAAATCGAGCCTAATCTACGCCGGAGATATTTGCAGAAAACGGAACAATCACCGATTATTTTGGATTTGTGCTTCAGGAAGACTCGCGCCGGGAAATCACGTGGTAATCTGACGTCATCGTTTTTGAGAAGCTCCGTTTTCAGAGTGTTTTCCGTCCTCGCTGAAACGCAAAGCAAGAATTTTCAAATTCCTCCAGTTTCAAAAGCCTTTTCGAAAAGGTTCGTTTTAGAGATGAATTAATGTGGACGTTTTGAAACTCAAAACCTCCGACAAAAGTCGCCCTCCGAAACAGAGAGAGGGAATGAAATTTCACGATGATTTCCAACCCGCGCCAAAAAAGCCTTCGAAAATAGAGACCTGAAACTCAAATATGTTCTTAATAAAAAAAAAGAAATGGAAACAACATAACAGGTACAACACTAATGATGAATCAAACTTACAAAAGTACGAACCGAAACCGTTATCCTATTCTCGGTTTTTACCAGTCATGTGATCAAAACCTAATATTATTCAATGAATAAAGTCAAGAATCGGGAATACGACAGATGATTGATATATAAACAATCTCGCCAAGAATCAGGTCTCTGCTGTTTTTTTATTGATCTATAGAGATCCGATGCATTGAAATAAATGATTCTTCTAGTCCAAGCACTGTTTAGTTAGCAACTGCAATTGCAAAAATTAAAGTGATAACTCATCTTTTGACCTACGCCAGGGGCACCCAACGAGAATATAGTTCAAAACCACTTAAACATAGCATTGTTAAACGTGTTTTAGTATTTAAACGGTGAATGTGGGCATATTTTTATCCCCTATAAATTTTTCATCTGTTCGGATTTCCTAGCTGAAAGTCCAGTGATCCGAAAATTATAGGGATCAAACCTTACCTGTTCGAAAATTTCAGCCAGAAAAGAGGCTCCCGAAAATTCTAGGTGACCTTTTTAGGGTAAAAATCCGTTGAAAATGGGCAATTTTATCATTTTTTAGATGTTGGAAAATCCTAGGAGAGGCAGGCAAGTAAGTAATTTTACAACAAATGCTCCGAAAATTCTAGATCTCAAATCGTCTTCCGAATAGATATTTTTCCGAAAATTGTCGTTGGGTGCCCCTGCTACGTGACAGCCTTTTTCATGTCACGCAACGTAAAAGGTTGGAAATTCAAACATGCCCTATCACAATGTTAAAGTGGAACCCTGTCGAACTAAAACATCGTGAAACGTTAAGTTCTTTTAGGGTCTTTTATCTGATGAAACTAACACCTGAGAAGGAAGGGTAATATTTATTTTTGGAATATGATTACGTCACATGAAAACCAAGAGTAATATATTACCGCTGAAACTTTGAGCAATAAGTGCAAAAAATTTTTATTAAAAATCTACTCACAGCACAGTAGCATTTTGAATGCAATCCTAATGCGCGTTTTATTGTGTTTTCACTGAACTAACGCGAAGCGACTGCTTTATTTGAAATATGGATAAATCCCGGGATAACTTCAAGTTCAATTTCAGTCTCTCTCGCGCGGGGTCAGCTGGATATCGATAGTCTCAATACGTTTTTTTTACCTTCATACTATGAAGTTTTCCTGGTAACTTAATTTTTGCCATTAGTGCTTGAGTGTCGTGTGGAAATCATCTTAATTAATTCCTTAAATCTGATTCCTTCAGCGGAGCTTTCTTCAAAAGATTTTTATTCCGTTCGACGGACCGGTGCAACGTGCCCCACGGTATCGCGTAACACAAATATCACATCACCTTGACCTCGAACTTACCGATAATCCACATATAGTAACCGGATTTGTATTATATATACGTAACAGCTTTACACGGATGCCTTTTTGGTTTGTTATGTTGTTGTAAGGTTATTTATTTTGTGACACTGAGTTTATCATTATCGTATAATCACGATACGTGTCAAAATCGGTCTTAAATCATTGGCGTGAAGTTTCTAATGCTTTTCATATTAAATGATTTTGCTCTCGTCAGTCGAGCAGTTTGATTTGTCGAACACTTGGCGAGGGGCGACCTAAGATTGTTACTCCCTGGAGTTAGTGTCAGACGTTACTGTGTGTACGTCCATTAATTCTTTTTCAGTTTCGGTCTCTGAAATAGAGCTTCTTCAAAACACCACATGTACAAGTAATAAAATCGTATTCATTAGGGTCGTTTTCAAAACAACTAATTAAAATAGTATTCATTGGGGTCTTTTTCTACCCCGCAGAAAACGACAAGCTGTAAGGACTCTTGAAAAAATCACTGTTTCCTCTGCACCCATCAATTGAACTTTGTTTTTAGCTAGCGTCTAGGTACCCGGCAGTCGGGAAGTGTTTTCAAAATACTCCATACCTGGCAGTCTGAAATTATTCAAAAATTTTCACGGAAAGACTCATCCAATCCTTCTTTAAACTGTAGATCTTTGCTTAGAAATGTCAAGCGATTTCAATTATAATTTTGGCTTTGTAGTTGAGGAAATTTTCGAGCTTGGGCATACTATAAAATCTCGATGTTTCGACACTTCGAAAAATTTCGTACTCAGATCTGACCCCAGTGTCAACTCTCAGAGAATGATTTCTACAGAAATTGAAGTGTGAACCCTGTGAGAGTATTCGATATTTGTTTAGAAATGTGAAGCGATTCTAAATAGTGTTTTGCTTTTGTTGTGGACGATTTCTCTTGGCTTCGGCATACTATAAGAACCTCGACTCATGGGCACGGTTCTTCAAAAACCTAGATACCCGGCAGTCAAAAATTCATGAATAATCAATAATTCAATAGCCTGCGAACGCAGACGTATTTCCGGCTGTCACTGTTTCCGCCGATATTTTCGGCGGAGACAACCGACAGCCGGGAATACGTTCGCAGGCTATAAATTCAATATCCAGTAAAATGATCAGTGAAAACTCCCGAGAGTACTTCAGCATTTCGAGCTTTGGTGGAAAGCACGAAGTGAGTTTCATAATGTTTTGGTTTTGCACAAATTGTACAAACTTTGTGTGACTCACGGGCACAATTTTTCAAATACTACATACCCGGCAGTCGGAAATTCCTCTCGTTGATCCACCAAAATTTCCATTTTCTCTGCTGTAAAACTCGCTTCATGCTTTCCACCAAAGCTCGAAATGCTGAAGTACTCTCGAGATTTTTCACTGATCATTTTACTGGATATTGAATTTATTGATTATTCATGAATTTTTGACTGCCGGGTATCTAGGTTTTTGAAGAACCGTGCCCGGGAGTCGAGGTTCTTATAGTATGCCGAAGCCAAGAGAAATCGTCTACAACAAAAGCAAAACACTATTTAGAATCGCTTCGCATTTCTAAACAAATATCGCATACTCTCAAAGGGTTCACACTTCAATTTCTGTAGAAATCATTCTCTGAGAGTTGACACTGGGGTCAGAGTACGAAATTTTTCTAAGTGTCGAAACATCGAGATTTTATAGTATGCCCAAGCTCGAAAATTTCCTCAACTACAAAGCCAAATTTATAGTTGAAATCGCTTGACATTTCTAAACAAAGATCTACAGTTTAAAGAAGGATTGGATGAGTATTTCCGTGGAAATTCTTGAATAATTTCAGACTGCCGGGTATGGAGTATTTTGAAAACGACACTAGCTTGTTTTTATCAACTGTTGGTTTCTTCGTTCAAATGGGAAGGAGGCAGGAGCTGGAGGCAGGGTAAAGGGACTGAGTGATATAAACAATGGTGCCTAAACAGTCGGTCTTTGTTCCCTCCTCAGTCCTGCCTAGTCAGTAAGCCGTGCTTGCCTATGCCTCGCCGCCGCTCCGAGCTTACCTCTCACTCCCGGGGGGGGGGGGGGTACTCCCTTATTTGGGCTATACGGGGACGTGCCGCTGAATAGGGTATGGTTTTTTGGCCTCGCTGTCCTAAACAGGGTATACAATTCGACTTGCCTCTGTCCTAAACAGGTTAGAACCTGTCCTAAACAGGGTATGGTATTACGAGCCGAGAGACTTTAACTCAGACTGCGAGCAGTCTCTTTCTTTTCTTAGCCTGCGACCTGGAGCCTGCGAGAAGTTGAAAGAGCATGCGATCGAGCGGCAGAAAAACGACGCATTTTTTTTCCTGATTTGCGCAATATCAACTGAGTAAACCGACATATGGTAGGTCTAGTTTCTTTGTCTTGGATAACGCGATGAAAGAAAGATGTCACTGTGTCGCGCAGACATGAGGGATCCCGCTGGTATATATATTGTTTAGGGATATTTTTCTCTGTGAAAGGTCTATTAGTGCTTTAATCAAAATAAAATTAACCTTAAAAATAAGTTCCACTTATTCATTATACATCGAAGAAATCATTCCTATTTGATTTGCTATTAAAAAATCACCTTTCTATGGATGCAATGACGACATTTTTTTACGCTAACTAATTTAGAGCTTAATGCTTGACGGCTTTTTGTTTAGTTTAAGTGTAGAGACGCAACAACTTGGTTTTAGACGCATCGAGCATGATTTCTCCGATTTGAATGACTTATTAAACAGTGTAAATTCCTGTAAAACCAGCGAGTGTACATTTTGTCGCTTGTCCTAAACAGGGTCTTAAAATGGAGGTTGCTGTCCTACACAGGGTAGGGTTTTTAGCGTATTTTTGTCCTAAACAGGGTCAGGATTTCAAACCCTCGGCGGCACCCCTATACCCAAACATGGGTCAAGTACCCCCCCCCTCCCCCGGGCTCTCACTCCACCGACAAGATGTCTGCAAGTCATCCGAATCGAGTGGAATTGCTCCGGCTATACCGTGCCAGGTCTATAGTCCGTATTTCAGTTCAGTTAATACGGCTGCGAGCAAGGATCTAAATTACTACATCAAATAGTCATGTTAATTCGAAAATCTTTTGAACATATGCTACTGATCTCTTCAGTAGCGATTTCAATCTTTTTCATGGTGGAGCAAAAGAGAAACTGCTGGCAGTCTAACAGCGTGACTTATTCTCTTTCTGGCAGGGACGCTGAGGGATACGAAAAAATGAGGAAATAATTTCCAGAATTAATTCCACCGCAGTAAACAGAAAAAAAAAACAACATTACGTTGTAACTGCTGGGGTCGCAAAGTTATCATAAGGGTGCTATTGTCTTTTTTAAATCTTGTTTAAAAGCCCTGCAATGCTTTTTCTCCCTTGGGTTTGGGGCGTATTTATATTCTTTTATCACCGAAGCCTGTCTTGCTGATTCACCGCTGCTCGTTATCTTTACAGCTGTACATTCACCTGACGTATTATGCAACCGCCTTTTCCATCGATCTCAATTCTTTTCTAATTTGTGCTGATAACCCTGTAAACACCTTTTTGCTGACCTCAACAGTTGCTAAGCGTAGCGATGGAACCGAAATGGGCGATACTGCTTTACCTGTCGTGAACGTTTGTTTGAATGGTAGAATCACACTGAACAAAACGACCATTTGTTTAAATAGCCTCACACATTTCCATCGAGGCCGTACTGAATCTGTCGGCGCACTGAAGCGTAGTAAGCTGCTGTTGTGGTTTCAATGGCCGATCGCTCCAAATTGTCAATTACTTGACAATTTTCTTCTCGTTACACAAACTACTTCCCGAGTGCCGTTTGCGTTCTGTCACGTACAAAACCATAAGGGCAGCAAGTAGCTGCAGCTCAACTTATCTTATTAGGCATTGAGCCAAACGGTTTGCGAACAAAGAAAATCGGATGAAAGTACTCGCGACCGTATTTTGATGGATTTCGCCGTCCACATTTAGAAATGCAATCTACCGGCGCATTTATTAAAATATGAAATCACCGACCCTGAGTGATTCAAACATTGCACGAATTACAGTCAACAACGCAGTTCATCAGTCTTTTTACGTACCTCCACCGTTTTCATAACACAAGTATGGAAACCTCCAAACATTGCCGAGACCCACTGCGTACCCGATGCACGAAAGCATGAAGTCCAGTTTCTTTCCCCACTTCTCCCGATCATCCTCAATAACCACACCATTCTCTTCTATCGTCATCGGCTCAACAAGGGCAGCGCGGCTGTCTTCTGGTCTTCCGTAGTCTCCGTTCGCTTTCTCACCGTCCATAACGACGCCATTATTGATGTCTTTCTCATTCATTGTAGAAGCGATCGAAGATCTATCCTTTCGTGACCTCGATGGCTGTTTTTCCAGATGTTAAAAGAACCTTGCAAAGTCTGAGAAGTTAGATTTGTGACTAACCGAACCCCCTACTACCGCTTGACTCAGCGTGTGTTTTGATCACGAGTTGAATATCGCATTACGGAAAAGTCACACAAATAAGGCAAATGAGTATGCAAATGATTTTCTGTCAATCAAACCACGTTGTTTCTTTGAACAACGAATAACAAGTGATAACAGGAGACAAAACACTTAAGACACTCAACTGGGTGCGAAAATCCCTTCAAAGTCGGGTAAAATAGGGATTTTGATGTTTCAAGTTGGACAGGATTGGGTCCAGCTGAAACACAGAATATGCATTGTTTTACGTACAAACATTGCCGGTTTATAATGTGCTAAATGGAAATACCGAAGGCAAAGAAAGAATAAACTTATGTATAGATGCGTATAATATATCCGAAATCTTAATGGCCTAGGCATGCTTTCGGCAAGGCGATTCGATAGGCTCAACATAAATGGTGAATTAACTTTTTTGAAATGACCTTGGTATGCAGCCTCGCCAATGCTAGCAAACCGCTAGCCTCCCACGCAGACGTTCTTACGCTTTCTCCGCGTTTAATACCGTCTGCGTGGGAGGCTTACAAAGCCCAGGCAAAGCGCCACTATCAGCCCGCCATGGACTGTGAGTGCCCTTCAAAGACTGCCCACGCATTGTCTGTTACTTTTGTAAACGTGAAGATCCCGGCTGAGGACATGAGTTTGCGTGAGACCATCTTGGGAACGATGTAAGCAGTTCATGTGTGTCAGGCGGTTACAGGAGGGTCGTACAGGAGTATTCTCGTGGTGAGTGATTAGCTGATTTTCTTTTCCGCGGAACGTGAATTAAATAAATCATTCTTCGTGATCCTTAACCTGAAGCTTTTTCGTGACCCTTGAAGAATCGATATCGTGATTTCATTACTCTCTTCTAAATGTACGTGATTTTGAGAAGCGAGTCCTCCGAATGGTTAGAGTCGTCTGTCTAGAACGATTTAGGCAGTGATTTGCAGTATGGACCCTTCGCCTTAGCCTATCACGATTTCGCTTTCTTCAAAACACTATTTCTGGTGGAACAATAGTAAGAAGAGGACATTACTTGCTTGTGATTCGGGAAAATGAAATTTTGATATCCGTGACCCATTATCCGCTATTTTTTTCGGTTCGTGAACCGTACCAGTTTTATATGCCGTTAAATTGAAATTTTGACTTCTTGTTAGAATCATTAGAAATCACCGCCTGGCTGGGCTGAACAGACGTTGCTCAGTCAGCTCCAGTAGGTGCCTACGCGAAACTCCAGGACGAGAGAGTCAGCTCATAAGGTCCACAAGCTACAAAATTGTGCAAATCTCTTAAAAACACATTGAATAATAAGTTTATTGAAACTGAAAATGAGAAATTAGTTTATGAGGGTGCTTGACAACTAATACAGAGAACATTTTAAACTCAGTTCTCAGTGAAGAGGTTCCCTTTCCCTTCCTATGGAAGCGAACCCAAGCTTTCATACTGCATTCATATTAAGGCCAAACGAAGATTCCAAGTAAGAGATTATCCCAAGAGCCTAAGAATCCGTTAGGCCCAAAGCGTTTTGGAAACAATCCTTTCCGATTCCTTGTCCTCAACGGAAAACAAAAATGTTATGCCTGTACGACCGGTGAATAACTTTAGAGCTAGAAAGATTCTATGAGTCCTCTATTTTCGCTTTCCAGTATTCATTCAGGTCTTCACTGTGGTGAACATTACATTATTGATGAAGGTGAGAGGGAGGGGTGGGTGGGGGATGGTTGCTGCTTGCTGTTCAGCTTTCTTCCGCAACCCAGACCATTCTGCTCTGAATGTTTTTATAATCTGAAGCGTCTGCTTGGTGTATTTTGGGGATTTGTACATTCCCCCATGTATAATGTAATAAAACAGAATTTCTTATATTAAGTCGAAGTAGTCATTTAACGTTGGTATCTTATATGCATTTCAGAAACTTGAAGCAGCCTCCACATTACGCGGGAGAACTCTGAAAACGCAGCTTTTCTGTCCCAACCTCGTTCCAAGGCCCCCAAGCCAGGGAAAAGGCCCTGGGAATAAGGTTGTTCCTGTCCATCCGCGTCACGAAAACGGAGCTTTTCGAAAAGATGTTGTCACGATAGTCACGTGATTTCCCTGACCGAGTGTTTTCCTCAAACACTTCACTCAAATGACTCAGCCATTTGAGTGAAAACATTCGATGCGTTTTCAGAGTGAAACGAGAGAAACTCCGGTTTTCAAATCCTTTCGGCATAATTTGGATGGGACCATACTAATACTATTTGTTTCTCGGCTCATCAAGATATACACTGTACACTCTGCCACAGTGTAATAGACTAATTAGTGGTCTCGGCTTGTAAATTACCGATCGCATAGTTACAGGAATGACGGCATCGGGCTCGAACAGTATATTTACAAGCTAGAAATTGGCAAGCTTTGATAGTACCTTGAAAATGTGTTGAACTATAAACTGATTCGCTAGTTCTTTGTAGCATTATCTAATTACGACTACGACTAGTTTATTTACAGTCAAATATCACATTAATTTTCATACTCCGTAAAAAAGCAAAATCTTTAAGCTTTCTGTCTCGTGATCTCACTCACTTTGTGAAATAAATAAATAAAATTAATTTTCGGCTTCATAAGCAATAAAAATGTTTCTAGAAAACCTTGTTATTATCCAACTGCACTTCGCGGAGTACAAATAACGCTTAAGACGAGTACAAATATCACGCGGTATTTGTACTCCAGAGGACCGGTTTAGGTTTCCTGCCGTTGACCAATCAGTTAGCTGGATTTCTCGCGCCAATTGCTGGTTTTCAGTGTCACGCTATTCAAAATAGATCAAAATAAAAAATCAAAACCGTTCAATAGTTTAATTCCAGAATTTGGAAATAGAAAGAAGGTATATATGCAAAGACTCCCGCCAAGATTCAGGTCACAGCAATGATATGCGAAGAAACGTTTTCCCCAAATTTATAGAGATTTGTATGGAGACGCCATGCTGGTGCCCATGTACATGGGCACCAACATGGCGGCCGGAAACAAGCAGAAACATCTGTCACTGAGTTTTGCCACGAAAGAGTGAATTTATCTCTCGAATAACTCAAAAACGTAACAATAGTACTTTATTCTAATACAAGAACTGTTCAGATAGCCGAATTCCCCGAAATAAGTCACCTTTTAAACCAAAAATAACAGCTCTCTCGCCTGTCATGTAAATGTCACGTCACGCAAAAGCTTAGAAATTCAAGCGTAGTCTATCACTAAACCAAGAACCCATTCGGAGTGAAAATATGTATGAATATTAGTTTTTAGCTGCTCTTATACAGCATGAAAGTAAAATTTCAGGAGGATCAATATTTCTGAAGTTTTAAATTTAGTGACGTCATGTGAAAACCAGCAATTCCGTTCCGCTTCGCATACTTCTGTCACGCATTCCCTGTAAATAAATATCCACGAAATTCGCTCGCACAAACATACCAAATTGGCTTGTTGGACGTTTTGTTGCGTAGTATCGCTGAGAAATTTTACTCGTTGTTTGTATTTTGACTCGCCCTACGGGCTCGCCAAAATACTGCACAACTCGTAAAATACTCAGCGATACTCACAGAAAAAAAACGTCTAATAAGATATATATATTTCACATGCTTTTGTCGCATTATTTATTTGTGTTCAGGCTGCTACCATGCCACGTTTTGGTCGGAATATTGGGCTCACTGGTTCTTCAATTTTACATAGTCCCGGATAGCCTAAGTGAAGCCGTACCCATCCCCCGTTTGTCATCAGGGGAGCGTAAGGCTCACACGTAAGCTAGTTCCCGGACGATGGCATCAATCTTCACTGCGACAAAACGTCTTTCACACGAGAGTTTGAAATCGCGCGCATGTCGTTACACCTGATACAATATCCGCGGTGACTGACCGACTAGCTCTGATTGGTAGGCAACAGTATAGGCACAGCGAGACAAGCTGCTTGAACGCTCGACGAATTCTGGGATTTATAACAGCGTAGACGATGGGGATTGACCGCTGAGTTGCTGTAGTGCTTATAACTTGAGAAACAAAAGGCAGTTCAGGTGCTGAAAGAATTCCAGGCTGGCATCTTTTGCGAGAATACTATGAGTAACTGAACAATGAAAAAAGGTAGCTCAAGCAATCACGAAAGAAGCCAATCACAAGCGCGATTGTTACAGGTCAATGCGCATGTCACGCTTCATCGTTCTCGAGGTATCGTGACTTGCTGTATTCGATGGCTGGCCGCATGCCATATCCTTGCGTAGGTAAACAGAATAACCAACAGAGGGATAACAAAAAACACTATGAAAAGCAACAGCATGTTGCCTGCCGGTTTTCCACCCTAAGCTTCAGTGCAGATCCACAAGCTGCCGCTGGAATAATCCACACAAATATAAGAGATACGTAGTACACATTGGCGATGTGTTTCGATGCAAAATATGTGGTAGACCACAGCAAAGAAGCGCTCCAATGCTGATCGTGACCAGATGCAGATTGAACAGGTGCCTGCAAAGAGGTCGAGAACGTAAGTAAAACCTGCTGTAACGTGTCGCCTCCAGATGAGTAGAGTAACATTGTAGATCCAGATCGGGATAGAGATAACGCCCAACCAGATATCTGCGCGCCGCCAGGCTGACCACAAAATAGTTTGTTATCGTGCGCAATCTCGAGTGTCGACCAAACGAATGCCACAACTAGTCCGTTCCGACACGCCAAGAATGCAATGACGACGTAAAATGTGCATGATACGATAATTGCCTCCCTCTTGTAAAGTGGGCCTATCGATCATAGGATGAGGGAGAGCAGCATTCGGGTTTGAATGATTGGCCATTTCACAAGTTTCTAAATGAGAATGAAATAATAAAATTAATTGACGGGCGCCAGCGGTTTACTCGCCATGAAAATACGGCATTACTATATTTTTCTACGTGTACTTCGGGGTGACTACCATGTGAAAACGGTTAGACATGGTCGTCGGTTCACTTTTGATGTAAATCATAGGATTTTTGTCTCATTTATGATGCTAAGGAACGAACGTCACTACTATTTTCAATCGTAAAGGGATCTTAAGGGTTGTACTGGGAAGAAAGAAACTGAAGTTTTGTGAACCATGCTTTTAGAATCTATTTGTAGGAGACATCATTCCTTTTTCAACTGTCTTTAACATTATCCAGACCAATGTAGCCCATACTTTTCTGTCCGTGTTAAAGTGTATCTTTTGGAGGTCAAAGTAAGCTGGTGCCACGCCCAAATCAGTTTCTTTTTAGGGTTTACTTCAAACGTATAAGCTCTGCCTGTTTATTGGTTTATTCAGTGGGAGTTTCGTTAGCGAGAGGATCTTGCCAGAATATGCATGGGAGCAAGATACCAAAAGATCGCTGAACGAAGTTGAACATGCCACTGTCATATCTATTTTGCTAACTTTTTCGAAATGAGATAATAATAATTATGATAATATTTCTTCAGGCGCGAATATGCTCAAATGTACCTTAACAAATTAAAAACAACAACAACAAAAAGAGTTAAGAGATTAAAAGATTAAAAGTGTTAAAAATAATTATTTACAAGTCTGGATTTAAAAAAAAGACTAAAATAGCTTTCAGGTTTTCACCTACTTTTAGGTAAGATAGTTTAAGCAAACGAAGTTAAAGAAAATGTCACCAGTTTTAGTTATAAAAGGTTTTGTCAGTTCAAAAAGGTCAAAACAATAACAGAGGCTCAAGTACATGTGTTCATTAGTAAAACCAAAACAAAAAAAAAATAGATGGCAAAGAAGAAATACGGAAGAACCATGGCAAGGAAAGGAGATTGAGACAGAAACTAGTCTAAGCAATTGACGACAATTGACCTACACTCGGTTGTCCGACATCACGAAATAACACCAACTGACTTTTAAGACTTGATCCGTGGCAGACGTGGAAGCATCAATGGAGCATTGAAATCTTGTTATATTAAAAGATAAGTCACGGACTCGGCTGTTGTAAGAAGTGGAAAGTTTAGTTTCTAATTTTCGAACCGAACACCGAAGGTTATTTTTCTTGGCATCGTCCGTTATGGTTACAATTTTTTTTTTTACGGGAAACACCCTTGCCGTATTCGATTGAAAACCGATCTTCCGCCCGTCGTCGAGATAGCTTTACCCAGTCAGGAGGGGAGTTCAAAATTGATGTCGCGTGGTTGTTTAAGAGAAGTTTCAAAACTATCCTCAATTTTGCAATCCGTTACATGTTGCTGCCCAGTCTTCAGGAAAGCTACGCGTCTGATTTTGGATTTATCTCATCTGAATAAATTTGTTGTAAAGAAGTCTGTCAAATATGAAGATTTAAGAACTGTTCTTCAGCTGTTTTCACCTGGAATGTTTTTTTTTCGTTTGACCTTACATCGACGTACCATCACATTGCCATCTGCGAAGAGCATATGAAGTTTCTGTCGTTCTAAAGGCCTTCAGTCGACGGCGCGATGAAACTACGAGTTTAAGGTGTTGCCTTTTGGTCTTACTTCAGCGCCATACTTTTTTATTAAAGTTATGCGCCAGTTAGGTAAGTTTCTGGAGGGGTTGCGGCCTTTTAACCCTGATGCACCTTGACGAATGCATGAGAAGAAAATTACCTTGCGAAAGCGCCAAAAATATCAGTGTTCAAGTTCGTGAAGATCGGCCGGCCGGGTGTTACATCTAATGTAGGAATCAGTGCAAAAATTTGTTTTTCTTGAAAAAGTCTTGGACTTTAAACTGGGCTTGATTTCTAGTCCTGAAGAAACGTATTCTCAAGCTTAAGTCGTCTATTGATTCCTGTTTTCAAGATAACTTTATTTCTGCCTACTGGCCTACTGGTCAGATTATTTCGATGTCTTGCGCCGTGGGTAATATTACAAGATCGGCGTTCACGAGAAATTAATTTTTATGCAGCAATCGAACAGATAACCTCCTGGGATCAACTTCTGTTCGTGCGCCCTGAGATTCGTAACGAGCTTTTCTTTTGGCAAAGAATCAAATAGGGGGCGTCGACTTTTTAAAACATTTAGCTATAAAAAATTGGGAAAAAACTTTTCTCAAAAACATTTCAGAAATTTTTAAAAAACGGCTGAAAATACACGACGTTTCGACGTTCTCGGACGTCATTTTAAGTGGAAAGAAACAGTATGAATATTCTATAAATACAGAAAAAAACAATAGTTCATTAAAAAGAAGCTTCAAGCTAAGCAAAGAGTTTAGAACTGATGGAGTTATGCTGATTGTTAAGGCTAGGCCTCAGCTCTTTAATGAATAGAATTTCATAAACTACTCTATTAATTAATGGGAAACCAATGTCATCAAAGTTTAGTGCTGTGGGAGTTGTTTATTCTGAAGCAAGTGACACTGGATTTGGTGGTTATTTCGTTCAATGCGGCCAGGAGTTAGTGTGGTTATTTATCATTATTAAAATATATCATCGGGGGCTTTCTTTGCACTCGTCTAAATTGGGACCATCTGTGCCCAGAACTCTTAGGTCTGATTTACACTAAGTAGGACCGTCTGTGTCCAAAATATTTAGGGGTGATTATTTCCACCCAAGTGGGACCGTCTGTATCCAAGATATTCAGGGGGTAACTTTTCCACCCAAGTGGGACCATCTGTGTCCAAGATATTTAGGGGTGATTTTTAACCAGAGCGGGACCATCTGTGCCCGAGATATTTAGGGGTGATTTTTTCACCCAAGTAGGTCCATCTGTGCCCGGGTTATTTAAGAGTGACTTTTTACTTAAGTCGAACCATCTGTGCCCGAGATATTTAGGAATTATTTTTTTTCACCCAAGTGGGACCATCTGTGCCCAAGATATTTAGGGGTGATTTTTAACCAGAGCGGGACCATCTGTGCCCGAGATATTTAGGGGTGATTTTTTCACTCAAGTGGGTCCATCTGTGCCCGGGTTATTTAAGAGTGACTTTTTACTTAAGTCGGACCATCTGTGCCCGAGATATTTAGGAATTATTTTTTTTCACCCAAGTGGGACTATCTGTGCCCGAGATAATTAAGGGTGACTTTTTCATCCAAGTAGGACCATTTGTGCCTAAGATATGTTGGGGTGATTTTTCACTTTGGCAGGGCCATCTGTGCCCTGGGATATTTATAGGGGTGCGTTTTATCACCCATGTGGCATGGGTCATCTGTGCCCGAGTTTAACTGTTTTCGCCGTATGCCTGCCATGTTGCGGCCTACTTACAGTGCATGATTTTTAAAGCAAATTTTCCTTCCCCTGTTCTTACCGCTGTTTACAGTATTGACTGGGCTCAACGTTTGGCCAGTCTGCTGAAGGTCTCTAATCATACTAACATTTCTTCCATGGTTAGTGCGTCCCAACGAATTCTGGGCAAACCGATCGAAGGCAAAGAAAGAGCCCATCACCAGTGAAATGTTGAAATCGCTTGTAACTTCCAAGATTTCAGATAAGTCTCCTTCTTTGTCGGATTTTAGGACAGTAGCCTTATGTCTCTTAAGTTATGCTGGCTTTTTCGTTTCAGTGAGTTATGCTCAATAAGACTTTGTGACATTAATTTTTTTCTAGTTATGGATCTATTTTTAGGATCGTCCAAGACAGACCAATTTCATGACAGGGCGTGGATTGCAATCGCGCGGTCGAATCAAGACACTTGCCCTGTTTAAAAGACGTTGGAGCAATACATTGCTGCCGCGAAAATTGATTCTGGTGAGGATCTGCCGTTGTTTAGAGTTTTATCGTCTTCTAGATCCACTTCCAAAGTCCGGTGTCAAGGCTTGAGCTACAGCAGAGCCTGGGAGATCGTTAAGGACGATTTTAAGGACGATTTTAAGGACGCTTTTAAGGACGGACATAACAGACGTTTCCTTTATAAGTCTTCACACTCTCAGGGCCAGAGGAACCACCGCTGCCGGTAATGCAGGCATTAATGATAGACTTTTTAAGAGACATGGTCGTTGGTAAGGTGAAAATTATAAAGATGGTTATCTTAAAGACAATTTTCAATCCTTACTGCCTGTCTCGAAATCATTAAGAATCTGATAGGACCAAGCCCAGCAGGTCGGACAGCACCATCCATGGATGGGGTTGGGGTTTTGTTCAGTCTCTGTTACCGCAACGAGCGCGGTGAGGTTTTCTCAACCTATGGATGCTCGTTAGTACTGTCCTAGTGCAGTTTTTTTCGTTTTCTAGGCCTTGGTTGTTCTTATCTGCTTATTGTTGATCACCTTTTATTTTTATTGCCAGTCAGTCAATCAGTGCGGCCTCCAGTGAGAGCGCGATAGCAATAATCGTGTTTATTATATGGCAAGGTAGTCTCCAATCTGAGCTTTCTGATTGGTTCTTCCTTGGTCGGGATCTCACCATACGCATGGAAACCGTCACAAGCTTGGTATTTTTTGTTTTCGAAAGCCGGCAAATTCAAAACGTCAAGCATGGCCTGAGTGCCATATAATAAACTACTTACTGAACAAGCTTGCTCGAGCCGTACTGGGGAATATTGGCCTTCGGTCGTTTTTGTACGGACCTCGCTGCGCTCGGTTCGTACTGCCTCGACCTCGGGTCAATATTCCCCAGTACCGCCCTCGCGCTCGGTTAGTAAGAGGCTAGTATGTTTTTGGTTCATTTGTTTTTGCGCACGGGTGAAAAATGCCCAGGGAATTTAGATGAGAGCCTTAGGTCTTACTGCATTTTCGACCTAAAACGAAAACACTGCAGGCATTAAATTTCTCATATCACCAAAGTTCCAGGTGGCAATTCTGTTTAAAAAAATCGTAAGGAAGGAAAGGCCTTCCGGCTCTTGGGCTTGAGTTTTTATGCGTGGAAATTAAAAACAATATTATTAGATTTGTTTTTGTGGAATTAAAAAAATCCCGTTTGTGCTTTACGTAAGAAAATAAAAATATACACAGTGGTACTTTAACTTAATTATTCGACTCAGAAATTTTGCTTATGATGAGGAAATAAACATGGAAACATTTAACTTCCCTTTTATGTCCACAAGTCGCTGTCTGAACTTAAGCGTTATCTAAATTTGATGTCAAAAGACAGAAGGGATTCTCGCATGGATTCCTCTGTAACTTCGAGATTGGATTAGAGAGCTAGCACAGAGGATAAGATGTACTAATTAAGTTGTTTGGAATCTTTAAGGGTGACATGTCCTTAAATATTAAGGATGAGAAATAGGCTTTTACGAACCAATTACTTGAAAGGCTACCTGGCTATTCAGATTAAAGATTTCTAACCTGATGTGTTTACCTTAAATATTTGGACTAAACAGAAGAGCGAAAGGAATGAAACTAATCAGAACTTCTTCTATGATCGACTGACTATCGACTATCAACAACAGTGGTCTAAGCTGGGCAGACTGAATGCTTGATTTGGCATTTGTTTCAAACTATTTCAGTCCACAATTTAAAAATCATATTAGAGCATTTTAGTTCTCTTGTTTACCTTAGACGACTGAAATGTGCTCTCGGTACTTGGGTGTTTTTTGTTTTTGTCTTCTTGACGATTTACTTACGCCTTGAGCGACGCTTCACTCTTTACTTTAGCTCTAAAACGGACTTTGTACGGTTGATCTGTTAAGGTGGCAGTCCCTTGATCGTGTAAACGTGGTTGCCAAGTGTTTGAAACACGCCGTCGTCACCTTGTTGATTTGCGCCTCGCTCTCTCTTTAGATTCATCGACTATTCCTCTTTTTGACAGAACTAATTGAGTTTATAAAGAGAAAAGTAACCTCATGAATGTGAAGTGAATTTTGTTGACGAATGCCTGTGCAGCTTCCATTAAAATATTGACACAATGTAGATTGACATTTGCACTGATACATAATTAATGGCGTCGTAAGTGATCGAACAGAGAGGAAATACAATTCAAGCAGACTTGAAAATTACACAGTCCATTTTACCATTATCTTGTTCATTCTTGTGGTGTGATGTAACTAGTAAACTCCGCGTGTCGCTTTCGTGAGAAACCATATGATAGCAACCCTAATGAGATAGTGGCCAAGCTGGACATGAAAGCGTCGATATGAATTGCAAGACTCTTGAAACAAAATTAAAATAAAAATGAGACCCTCTGGATCGTTAACAATCTGTCTTAAGTAAGTAGCACTATAAATAAAGGTGTTTTCTCAAACAGAGTATTGTTAAAAGCCCTTTAAAGAAGGCTTCCCACAGTTTTACTTCACCTCACCCAGGTAAATGACCGCCCGCGTTCTTTTTCTCGTATGATCATGATTTTTTAGTAAAAATACGCAGCCTTTTGTCAAGTTTGGGAGTGTTATGCTAATTGAGTAATTAAATCAATATTACTGAGTTTGAATGCTGTCTCCTTGTGATTACACAAAGAAGATTTTCTGTCAGTTATCGCGCGCATGCTGTTCAGATTTCAAACATCACACTGGGTGATGGAAAAAAGTTTCGTGATAACTACACTTTTTCTTTTAGAAAAAGATGAAAAGATACCGATATATTCACGCTGAGTTGAAGCGATAGCAAATTTAATTTTGCACTTTTAGAAAAAAAAGATGCAAACTTCTGAATAAGACATACATGTGGCGAAAAGATTAATTACCAGATGCTTTGACTCAGCTTTTCGTTTCTAATAGCTTTTAAATATGGAACGCCACAGTCGACCCACATGAGTGCACCATGCGAATAAAAGACATGAAAGCCTTACATGCTGTCTAATGTCTTGAGGAAACGAGTCTGAAGTTAATTTTGTTGCTAAAGCTTTTGTAATGACATCTTATTCACACGACTGCCTTGTTAATTATAGAACTAGCCACAGGATTGCTCATGATCTTTGAGGAGGTATAGGATGGCAAGTATCTACACACAGTTTGTGTGTTTTGCTCGGCTATTGCAACGAAATTCCGCATGCTAATTTTTGGACTGTTGTGAGTTGCAGCAAATTGCAATACCACGGGGTTTTGTTGAAATAGTGAAACAGCAATGTCATTCCGGCTGTCATTTAATCTAGATATTTCATAATTAAAACGATCTGAAAGAGGTGCTATACAAATTAAGTACCTAATTCTTTTGAGAAAATGATTTGTGGCTCAGCTTGTTAGAGATGAAACCTCTTATAAATCCGAAAAATTGAATTTCTTAGTTTTGAGCGCGCGTGCTAAGTCTTCAGATATGTTGTTTGACTTTTAATGTGCCGTTCAAAGTCAAAGTGGAAGAATGTACATATTTTGCAATTACCACTCACTTATTAGTATCGATCAGCTGATGATGAAATTTAAAGAGAATGTAGAAATCAATATAAAGACTTTTTTCGATTTCTTCATAAACATAACAAATAAACAGGGTCAAAAACAAAACAAAAGATACAGACATCTTTGTGTTTCGCCAGAGTATCTTCTATCACATTAGACTTGCTTTTTTTTAAAAAAAAAAAATGCAGAAACTTTCCCGGGAAAAAAGTGGAAGACACACCTACTGTTTTTGACTATCTGACTGTAAAAGTGGAAAAATAGAAAAGGGAACCTCATTCGGACTGTTTCGATCATAGCATGTGTATAAGAAATTGGCCAGATGTAACAGTGTCACATACACGCAATTTTCCTATTAAACTCAGACTTCGTTACTTTTAAATTTTAAAAATCTTCGGCGAAAAGTTGTTTTTCCAGCTGCGCCTTCCTTAAAAGTTATTTTATCATGTTTTTATTCTTGCATTTCAGAAATGCGTATTCAAAATTTCACTTTGAATGCCGTTTCAATCTAAGATCATGTTATCGCACTATCTCATTTGAAGTACGTCTGACTGCAAGCTTTGTTTGGCTGAGTGCACGATCTGGCCGTTCGTTACTGTCAATGACAACATAAAAAACCCAGTCAAAATATTGCGCTGATGGTTCGCTGTTTGTTAACTGAACCGTTCTGGACTGTCATGATCAGCAAACACAAAAATATAATTTACTATATTTGACATATTTAGCGTGGGTATCTCACACCATCAGGGAAGCCGGATGCAATATCATTTCTCGGAGAATGATACGATCTAACTTTCCTGATTATGTTGTCCAATTCAAATATATCTTTTTGCATTTTTATTTTCAGCTGACGCCGACTCGTTTAAGAAGCCTAAATCAGTGCCATAGCTTCTAGAAACTTCTATAATCATCAAACATGTCAAACATTAAATACTATAATTAATTACAGCTTACGTACCAATTACAACGAAAAACTGAAATGTTTCGGTACGTAGCTATTCGACTAACACATCATTATTCAGCGCACATTTGTGCATACAAGTATATATGTTTGCCTCTAGCTACTTCGAACGATATTTGGGTTACAGAAAATGCCTTTAAGAAGTTCCGTGTTGATCTTCCTGATCTAATAACGGAACCGATACATTTTGTTCCGTCCATAATGAGACATATTGGCTCCGTCTTGACATTTCTAGTTATGAATGTGCTTTTAGTTGATCCTTCAATTTCTAGTGATGTATCACCTAAATAACTAAGGAAATAAAATTCTGATGTATCCGTTAGATATCAGGATCCACTTTTAGTTCTGGAATTTTGTTTTAAATGGGTGGGGGCGTTGTTGTTAGGCAAAGATACTCAATATATGCGTCAGTGACCTTCGAAAACATATATCCAGTAGTAATGCAAGATGAGAATTTCAGAAGAAGGCTTATGAGGTTAGCCAAATCTAGAAGAAATACTGAATGAAAAAAAGCATTGAAAAAAAGAAACTACAAACTCGTTAAGATTTGATTTTGAGAATGAAAGGCAGACAGAAAAAAAAAAACAAGAAAAACAAAAACATGTCTTGTGTCCGTGCATCTTTTCGATTTCAATCGATACCAAAAACAAGTGATCGGTATTATGGTCCTTGGTCTGTTGAACTCGTTCTGAAAATTTGCATTGAACGCAGCTTATTGAACTAATGAATTTCAATCTTAGATGTTCTTTGAACTTGTTTCTGCTATTTATGTGACAACAAAAAATAAATAAGAGTTTCGGTTTTGTGTGCGTCGAAATATTTTAATAAAAGCCAAGTTTTATTTATTGATTAAAAAAAGAAACTGTTTATTTTTGCGGACCTTTTATTGATAATGAGCAAAGTTCTATTTTATTTTATGTATGCTGTTTTCTTCTTCAATATCAGGGCGACAGGGCGAGGTCCCTAAGATGGAGAACATAGCTCTTCAACAAGACATTATCCTCTCTCTTTCTCCTTATTCATTATATGGTCGACACAATCACTTCGGTTCCACTTACCTGGCGCTGGTCAAGTCTTGGCTATCGAGAAACGAGGTGCTGTAAACTGTAGTATGTCTGTCTCGGTAAAATTGAATAACTTCCTCTAGACGGGCTCTAATTACTCACTATAAAAGCGGTAATTGGGGTGTTTGGCAATAGTCAGCCCGGAAAAGTATGGGAGTTTCTCAGTTGGAATTCTCTTTGTTCCTTTCGTGTAGTTCCGTTGAGAAGACTTCTATATTTGGAGACAACTGAACTTCAATTATCAGTCACCGTTGAAAGATAACGAATCCTTCACAACTAATTCCTGCGTGAAACCCTACTAGCAACTTATTTTTTTCCGAACGAAATGATCTTCAGCGTAGTAAAAACGATGTCTTTGACGATCCTGCATGCTGCGATTAGATCGCAAAACTGAATAACAGGTGAACGTTTTACTGGTTGTCGTGCAGTGTTGCGCAAATCAAACCTTTTAATTGTTATCAGTGCCTCAAAGCTCTTTTAAATTAAAAAAAAAATGGAATTAATCCTCGTTCAAGAAAGGTCTTCGGCCAGTGATATTTTAATTAGAAGTCGCGGCAAGCATGCCGGATTTCTTAAAGATCTTTCAATTCATGAGCGAATTCATGTGGGTGTGACAAAAAAAAATCTCTCTAGCCAGTTGTAATTGTTCCCTTACAAACAGCATTTGATGTGTTTTACGTGGCGGTTCCTAACCGATAGCAACATGAGTATATTGCAACAATTTTCTCACACACTATGCCAGAGGTATACGTAGTTCGTGCTCGTGAGAATCGAATCAAATTGAAACCAAGTATTTGCTGTATTGAAAGTTAGCTTTTAATCTTATTTTTCCCGAAATGCCGCAAGAATGCCAACTTATATATCGGCTGTCAAAATTTCTGTCGTTGTTGATTTTGCAACTGATTAGTTGGGAATTAATAAACAGAAATGAAAAGGAACTTGAAGAATAACTACCGCACTTTTCACTTTTGAGGAAAGTTGGCTTTTTCGTTTTGTTGTCTGTACCAGTACTGAGTAATTGCTAAAAACATGAGCGTTGCTCTCTCGAAAGAAACATATGGTCTTTCGATTTTACGAGTCTTCTTTTATCGAAACCTTGTTGTAAAGAAATAATATGTTGCCCGCTTGATCATCATCGATAACTTGTACAACTTAAAACACTGGGATGCATCTATTAAAAGGGAATTTCGTGCATTTTTTTCCAATTATTTGACATATGACGTTAATACCATTTTATAAGGGATTTCGTTAGTTTACAAAGGAAATTATGCAGGGATATACTGATTTTTCCCTTCACCACTTTCAAGATGAAACGTCGGCAAGCGGGCGCAATAAACTTACCTTCGGTTTTAGGATATTCGGCTCGCTTTGATATCCTTCCTTTTCCAACAGATGACTTGGTGATCTCCTTGCCAGAATTTAATGGCGGAATGTTGCTTTGAACCGAAGGTGAAAGAGGCCAAAGAAAAGAAAACCCGAATGGTAAGGAAAACGAGAAGTTTACTTCTGCGTTTTCATAATTTTGGGATCAGAAGAATGTATGCTGAATAAACTGCGTCTCTCAAATTGCTTTACCAGTGGGTTCACACGAACCTAAGAATGATTGACAGGGAAAATGACTGACGAATGTTTACAGAAAGGGACGCAATATTAAAATACGTTCAAAAATTTAGAAGTTGTTAATTAACCTTGTTTTCATTCGTTTAATAGATTACACATTCATATGCCATATCCAGATCATTCTTGTTACTTCATTTGACCAGATGCCGCTGATCGGTGCGACAGAAAAATGTAGATTTGGACAAGAACTTACATGTGAGCCTTTGCAGTGATAAGACTACAACATGCTTTAACGATGAGAAGAATATTGAATTGGAAAGACTGAAAAAAGGACGATAAGTACCAGGTAAGTTAACTTGAAATGCGTCATAGCCAGTACAATCAGGACTCGTGTTGGGAATATTTTATTCAGCTGCCGGCAATCTGATGTCACGTATTTTTAAAATGTAAGTATAGCTACCTGGGTATGTGGCGATTCCGGGTGTCCTTATACCCGTAGTTGTAGGTTTGATGAATGGATAGATAAGCGAAATATTTTGTTAATGCTGGCGTTAGGTAGAATGGTACGAGAATGAGACAAACTAAATGCAGTTACAATGCGGTGAAAATGTAAGGCTCGTGTTACAGTGCGCACTCAGCAGATCCACTGCTCACCTTAACCGTTTTTCTCTTGCAAAATGTAGAAGTTAAGTTGCTGTAACACTATCTTTTGTCAATATATTGCATGAATAGTTTTTGCTAACGTAACCTGGATCCAATCTCTTGCATGAAACGGACTGACTAATCCGTGGATCATTCAATTGATAAAACAGTGAGCGATGACTTATGAGGAACTTCCCACCGCTGAATCCTGGGCACCAACAACCCTGCATGGCCCCAACAACCCTGCATGATATATTATATCGTAATTTAAATTGTAGAACCTTCGCCTGATACCGTAATTATGCAGGCAGCCTCCAGTACCGATTTGACCAAACTGTTGTTATTTGCCTCTATAATCATGTGCTGCACATCAAAACAAAATTAGTTGGGGAAATTTTAGCATACGTTGCTGATGCTGGGGTGTTTCTCAAAGATTTGCTCTTACAATGACTACAATAATTTTAATCTCCTATCTTCCATTGCTTTTTTATGTGGTAGAAATTTTAAGTAAGGGATGACTC
>JAHPZR010004982.1:177500-202500 GCA_019787425.1 Platygyra sinensis
ATGTTCTCTACCCAGCACTGTTTTGAAAAATATAATAGGGACCTTTAGATCGGAGGACGAGGACGACTTCGAGTACGAGTTTTCTGTTCTGAGCACGCGCACTTCGAAAAATGTCGGCCTCCAAACCTTATGCGCATGCTCAGTATGGTAAACTCGTACTCGTAGTCGTCCTCGTCCTCCGATCTAAAGGTCCCAAATAAAAATGATAGGTCACGATTTTCGTTTAAATTATGTGATGGGCCAATCTTACCTCATTTATGTCTGTACTCGTGCTAATCACGCGTGTTATTATCATCGTCATCATCATCATCATCATCATCATCATCATCATCATTATTATTATTATTATTATTATTATTATTTAACGACACGGCTGCACGGCCTTTGAGCAAGTTTGAACTGAACTTTTTTCTGTAGGAATTCAGTGACGTTTGGCGGTTGATTCTTGAGAATGTCGATGAAAATTCTCTCGTCATATATGAACACAACTGTACTAAAATACATTTTTCGGCCGTATTGATCATTGTTTTCCAAAAATAAATATATTTTCTTGACGGAGTACGCGTTAGCTCGCTGAATTCTGTCATGCAGTTGACTGTTTGGAAATGAATGAATAGATAAGCGCGCATATCACTGGATGTGAAGTTTCGACTTCCCCATGAATTTAGATTTTTTTCTTTATTAAGAACCGTTTTGTTAGCCATATGATAAAAAACTTAATAACCTCGACCGTTCGGTCGTTACGGCAAAATCTCAATCCTCGGCCTACTGTATTGACCTCGCTATCGCTCAGTCAATACGGCAAGACCTCAGTTTGAGATTTTCCCGTAACGACCTCACTCTTGGTTAGTAGTTTATATTGGTGACTGACCACTCTGTTTGTTAAGAGTTCTTTTTTGCCAGGATATTACCTTGGCAAACGCAAATAAATTTCCCATTGCTTCTACGATAATCTCTTTCAGTTCGATTAAAGGCTATGATTTGTGCAGGTATTATGAGGCTGCGTAGGCGTGTTTTGTTTTTAATTATTTCCTAGGCAGAGGAAATCCTAATTATTAATCATTCCTTGCAAATATTGTCTGGTAGCCATAGAATGGAATTGATAAGAAGATATTGAACTTGCACAGTTTGATTATGACTTGACGTTTCGTATGTACTCTACATACATTTTCAAAGTGGATCTTCTCCTGGCGTTTTATATGGCCTTCCCAAAGTTCATAAGACTGGCTGTCCTTTCCGCCCTATCGTTTCATCGGTTAACACCTATAACTACAGTCTCGCTTCTTACCTTTTTCTATACTTCAGCCAATCTCGACCAACCAATACACCGTCAAAAACTCTTTTAGTTTCGCAGATTGGGCTGGCAAAAAGTACAAGCATGACAATGGAATAATGAGCTCTTTAGATTCTGCTCCCCATTTACAAATGTGCCACTTGAGGAAACCGCACTAGACATTTGTCTTGACAAATTGTATTCTCTAGCTGATCCTTCGGCTTTATCCAGGGTTGTCAGTTTTACGCAAGCTACTGGAATTTAACACCAAGAAGAGCCACTTTCTTTTGACGGTAAATACTATAAACTACGAGTAGTCCCTCTTTCGCTTAGTCGGTCGCGAAAGAAACCCGCAAGAAAAAAAAGGCCGCGCGAGATCCTGGGGGCGAAAAGCACGCGCATCTCGCCCCCAGGATCTCGCGCGGCCATTTTTCTCTCGGGTTTCTTGTGCGTCTCGCAAGACGGACAAAGCGAAAGAGGGACTACTCGTAAACTATAAATACTACGACCAAATCGATGGTGTTGCCATGGGTTCGCCATTGAGCCTTGTCTCAGCCAATATCTTCATGTGAGATCATGTGTGAAGAAAAGTGGTTGATCTCCTTCATTTTGGAATCGGTGCAATGATGACACTTTTACCATGTTTCACAACAAAGACAGTGCAAATGAGTTTTTGCACTATTAAAACAGTTGTCGCAGCAATTTTAAATTCACAATTAAATTTCAACAGAACAATGCAATTCCGTTTTTGGACATCCTTGTCACACGTAATCAAAACAACACTTTCATGACATCCATCTACCGAAAGAAATCTGCCACAGGAAAGTAGAAAATAAACCTCATCTGCTCCCTTACTTATCCTATTGCCGTCTTTTGTTTATCTGGCTCCTTACTACAATCTGACCTCAATGATCTTCGAAAACTCCTTCTTCAGAACGGCTACCCACATGGCATAATTAACTATCATATATTGATATCCTACTTCCCTACTTAGGTTTGCAAATTCCACTCTTGTGTTAACCTAAAGATCGTTTCTCAGAACACTCGATGCGTAAAATCTTTCTTTCCGTACAAGGACTGCATTAATCATTCACAACAATCCAGAATTATTTACAGAGCAAATTGCTGGGATTATAATGGTTTTTACATTGGTAAAACTAAACATAGGCTTCCTAATAGGACAGCCGAACACTTTAAAGCCCTCCGCTAAAAATGACAATACCACTGGACAAAACATCAAGTGGGATTAGTTTGATATTTTAGCGAAGGGCAAAACAGACTACCATTGTAAAATCAAAGAGACCTTATTTATTCAAGAACTATGTGGGAAGTGAAAAGCTGCGGATGCTTTATTAACTTACTCAAGTGTTTATAGGTTCCAGACCCCTCACCTTTGTCATATATAAAAAGCTGTTTTAAATTTCAACGGTTACCTTAAAAAATGTTTGAAGAGTACATACGAAACGTCAAGTCATAATCAAAATGTGCAAGTTCAATATGTTTATCACTGCTGTTTGTGTCTTATTTTTGATCAAACTACGATGGTCCAAGAACAAAAGTATTTATGATAAGAAGACTGATATTTTCTTGATTTCGAGCAATTTGTTCTTACAGCTTAATTACAAGGAAAATGTTGGGCAACAAGTAATTATGATTGATAACGATCAGTAAGGGGAGGAAGAAAAGATGGCGACATGTGCATTTACCCATAATTCGTCGCGAACGGAAACCTAAACAACGCTTATAAACACGTACGGAAAAGGTAAAAAATCTCAAACTTAACATACACAATGTTGTTAGCACATGGTCAGATATTGTCAAGATATGGCTTTCCTTGCGCCTAATGGGCTGTGTTAGTTTTGCGCAAGGTATTGTGTGAAAACGTATAGCCGCCATATTTTTGTCCATGGAGGATTGGGCCTGTATATGATAAATCTGTACATAAACATACAGCAGAACAAATTAACTTCCACCGAGCATGCTCCTTTAGTCAATAAACAACTGTAAACATGGTAAAACTCCGAGGCTGTTATACTAATATAACCATTAAGTTAGGTAATGAAAATAATGAGACTTTACCTTCATCCTATTTGTTATTTTTTCGTTGGATGATTTTCTTGTGAATTTTCAAGTGGCTTGAAGGAAATTGTGCTTGATTTCCCCAGATATCTTCCTCTGTACTTTCGTAAGCTAAGTGATGAGCTTGAACTGAGGAGGAGCGACTTTAATGATGTGTAATTCTTAAATTAGACGATAACAACAGTAGAAATGGAGATGTCTGGTTGCAAGTGAGGTTTCCAAGGGACTGAGAATAATTTCTTTCTTTGCTCAGTTGTATTTAATTTATAGTTCTACCTTATTAGCATATTGAGCAGAGACTAAAGCACCCCTGATAGACAACATTTGAAATCGCGTGCATTTAGACTTCATATTTTTATAGAAGAAGTCTATGACATTTCTTGGAAAATTTCATTTTACTTTTTTATCATTATTTTTTGTTACATTTTTTTGTCAGAATAGATGAATGCCTTCTTTGTGAAGTCTCAACGTCAAACCATTCATCTTCAACTTTATTGCTAACATAATTGTGTTTCCGGGATACTTATTTCTCAACAGTTTTAGATGAGATTCTGGATTATAACATATGCTCTCTCTGTGTGTGTTTCATTTCGCAATCCCTCTTCCTCAAGCCCACGCATGACCAGCTCTATCCTCTCTGGAGAATTAACCTTTAATTTTCATTATTATTTATCTAGAATAAATAGACCAACTTCACATTCATCATGTTTTCATCAGAAATATTAGACTATTTAATTTTCCTCGATGTGGTTTAATTTGGCGGCCAGCGGACTGACAGGGACACAATAAAGGCTGATTAATTTGATATTTTATAGGTTGTCAGTGATGGCCCAATGTTATAAACTAGCATAGTATATAAGTGATAAGTTATGCTTTCACAACTACACTGATTTCGTCGCGTTACTAAACACTCAATCTTGATTCTTCTCTTTAGAGCAGTCTCTTCTGGTTAAGCAAAACGAAAGGAGAACCTGTGATTGGTTAAAATTTAATCGAAAGTAAGCATAAGATATCTTTGTTTTGATTTCTTCTGTGTCGGGTGTCTTCTTTCAAATTTACTTTGTGCTACTGTGTACATCAAAGTACCTTTCTAAGGTGACGTGTATTAAATTATTTGCATTTGAGCCATTCTGTGTACTGCTTTTAAAACGCCATGTAGTATTTTCACTCACACGTAGAGCAACAGTAACATAACCGCTTTAAGCGAGCAAGGCATCGATTTTCTTCTCATGGCGATACCAAGGGAGAAACTGTCTACTCCAGATATAAATGTCAGTCCTGTGTTGTGAAGTACTTTTTTTATTGTATTACAAATATCTAACTATTTAACATTTCGACTGTATAATCTTAGCCTATAAATATTATCCTTACAAGATTTTTGCCGTGTCGCCATCGTTTCTTTATCGTTAATAAAACCTAGGCCTTAACAGGCTCTGTTAAGAAAAAAAAACCCTACATTTCCTATAGATCAGCTTTCCTGGATGAATTTCCAATCAGACGTTTATCAGCAATTTCCGTCAGACATCTGTCACGAAAATAGGAAAGGAAAATATTGGGAATGCTAGTTTAGTTGCCAAAAAGTATAGGTTCTACTTTTAGTGAATTTGAATATTGTTAGCCAGCTTTATTATACTGGTCAATGGCATGTAATTGTGTCAACACCACCCTGATAATGCCAGTCAGCTATAATCACCTGCATGTCAAGCAAATCACATCTATGATAATTACTGTACTTGGTTCTGCCTCAGTTACTCCGCTTGTTCGGTTTGGAGATTACATTGAAAGTAGAAATTCAATTTCAAGGTAGGTTAACTGTTTTTTTTTGTGTGTGTGTGTGTGTGTGAAAAAGATAACATGGCGGGTTAACGAAAAAGCGAAATGTCTTTCAGGGGCCCATCGAATTCGGCTTCATCTATGGGGCAACCAAGCTGCTTGAAATTCTATACATAAACCCGCATGAATCCGAATTTAAAATATAATAAATTGTTTTGAACATTTTCAGTTTCAAGACACATGATTTCTACCTCATGAAACAAAGTTACGTATGTATAATTTTTCCTTCAGAGCGAGTTTGCCGGTCGCCTCCTTCGTTTACTGCTTGCTCGAACGCACCGTTCTTGTGTTATTTAGTATTCTTATAGCCAGTCGATATCGCTTATTCAGTCGCACTGTGCTCTTAATTGGAGCGATTTCATCAGCAAGTTGCATTAAAACAAGCTTATGATGGCAAACAACGGCATGTTCATTGGAGCAAGTGGATAGATCAATTCATGACACAGGATATATCCCTATGAAGCTGGCTTATAAAAATGATACAAATCCGCGCTTTGCTTACACTTAAGACAGATAATTAATTCAAAAAACGTCGTGGAACAACAAAGTTCCAAACTATATGCAATGAATTTTTTGTTCGTGAAACACAAGAAGTCTTCATATAAACAGTTACCACATGCACAGGCCAAAAAATAATGGTTTTCTAAGGATGATTACACAGATACTGTACTTATGAATTCCCTCGTGAATGTGCGACACTTGGGAAATCGCCAAAGACAATTTCATCACTCTGAAGCCATGTTTTCAAAGAAACATCGATGAAATTAATGATCGATCTTTATACAATGTACTTAGCTAGATCACGTTGGTTCTCAGGCATGGCACTTAAACTGAAAAAAACAAAGGTTTCAAATGATCATGACGGGCTTAAAAATTATAACTGGCGGGATTCAGACCAAGCAAGCTGGCATACCGAGGAACTACTCCAGCCCTGTAGTACATGGTTAGAGCATTGTAAGACCACAAGCCAAAATACTTCTTACCAAATATAATCCATGGCAAACAATGTAATGCCTTTATTATACAATATTACACCCAAGGATTTTAAGTTTGTCGGTTTTAACTATGCTGTAGCATTCGAGTTTTGAAAAGAACGGAAATTTGGTTAGGCTTTTGACAAAACGTTTATTTTTACAAGCTTATCTTCAAAATGCGCTTTCGTCTCATGTCAGTAGTGAAGTGTAACATTGTGTCTGCCATTATTATCGCCAACACGAAACACACTTCTTGGTAATCAGCAAAGCCACGTGATCCTAACCATATATATGTAAATCTCTTTAAACACATGCGCACCTTTCGTTACTGTGTCCGTGTGATTAGGCTGTTTAGAGCTATCTCCCAACCTTTAAGAACCAGGAAGACCTTTTGCATAATCTTTTTTGCTTTGAGAGGCTAAGATAAGCTAAGCGCATAAAACATGCCGCAACTTTGCAGTCGGCATAGCTTATAAACAGTCACTGGGACAAACTACCTACACAGAAAAGTCAAAGATCCAGCCCCTAAAAGGTAAATGCTGCACTTTTTTTTATTCCTCATGTGCTTTTTATAAGGGTCAGAGCGATCCTGTAACCAGCCCACATCTTGTAAGGAAACAAATCAAGTTTACTATGATTTCCCTTTTCGTTGGCGGGCTTCTAGTGTAAATCGTGGCACTGAAGCAACTTAAATAACCGATAATTGTTGTGTTTGTGTCAGTTAGCGGAAGGTTCCCAATTTTTACCATTTCTTTGAACGTTGTCAAAAAAGTGACAAGCACTTTTAGCAGTTAATTCCCAAGAGAGAAGACGCGATAGAAAGCCATTTGCAGTTGGACGTAAAGATTCTATGCATTTTAAGAGTCATTAATTTTCGCAAAGCCCATTTGGGTCTTAAACTTTTTTAATGGCTGGAAATCTGCGTTCGTACCTGTTCATTCATTTATTCCTGCAGCTTTTAATAAATCCAGCTGTAGGCGGACGCTATGTCCACAGATTAAGAATTAAGTAGACAGACATATTTACCTAGGTTTTCAATGCGGAGGAAAATGAACTGAATTCCCTTCGGAAAATATTCCAATCAATTTTAGGTCTTCTTGATAGTTTGCATTCAAAAATCTAAGTAAAAACGGGACAAAGAATTTTGTTTTGACCGGCAGGCAATGAGTGGTTTTCATGGTTTTATTGCACAGGATAAGAGATCGATTTAATTTTCGGTTTTTGCTTCGTTTTGTATTTTCTTTCACGCGTGCATCAAATGAACATCTAAAAAATCCAGATTAGGTTATTACTTTTAACGTGTTTTTTTAATGGATCGTCAACTAGTATAAGGCAAAAGTAAAATAACAATTTCGCAAGTTTCTTGTTTAATTTTACATTTTAATGTCCTTTCCTGTGCGCACTAACGCTTGTCAAGAATGATTTCATTTAGTGTCTTTCATGTGAGCGCAAAACGTACACAATCGACCCGCAAAGCTGTGAAGTTAAGCACTCACACTTTTTTTATATTGGTGTTTAAAATTCGTCCTAAGACATCAACAGAGTGGCAACAGGAATTTATGAGCTGCTATAATCGTCAACCAACCTGACTTTTTCTGGTTGATTATCGCCCAGAGAATAGTCACCGCGTATGGCTTAGAATATAAATTCAGTTCATGGTAGTAAAGTGCCGCCATGATTAACGATCTCATTTACTTCCTTTTTTACTCAAAACACTGACTCGAGTTAGGATTTATTACAAAATCAAATATGGTCCAAACCAAAAATGGGTAATTTAATGTTCTTAGAATTGCATTTTCTTTACTGATTTTCCGAATCTGCAATCAAGTCTTGTTTTCCACGAATACAATGTGTTTTTTGACCACTTTTTGTTGGTTGCTAATCTTTTTAGCTTCTCACTTAATCACGTTGTGTATTGTTTTTTTGTGATTGCCTGATGCCTGATGTTTTGCATTTGAAGAAAGTAAATTATTTTGGGGTTTTTGGCCTCAAAAGATCCTACGACTTAAACTGTAAGATAAAGTTTTCCTCTTGAAAACTTTTACTCTGAGATGAAATTATGGTAATTCGGAGTAAACTTTGTTTGCTGAACGTTTAATTCCATTTTAAAAGCAACGCCGGTAACTTTCTTCTTGTATTTTTCCGTTTCTTATTACAAACGTTGCACTTTCCCTCTGCAATTTCCGGAAAATTCATTTCATGAACTAAGAAGTTGATGAAGGTTCTTGGATCTTTAGAACACGCGTAGGATTATAGATATTAGGAACAATCGCTGGGTTGTTTGAGGTAGATTTCCGTCACTCAACTCTCATGAATTTTCAATTGGCCTGACATTAACGTTTACTTTGAAGGTGGCAATTAAAGCTCTGATTGACAGTAGTTTATTGAAATGCAAAAAGAGTGATAACTTGTTACTGCCGGCTGTTAACATTTGACTATTCCTGCGATAAGAAACATCAGGTTTGAAAAGAGACTGAAAGAAAAAAAATCTGACAACGTTAACGAGGCCTTCTGGTTTAACGAACTATCAACGATCTCACTGGATAAGGTTAGTTATAACCTGATCACACGCTCAGGGTGTGCATTGAATATAATCAGAGGGTAGAACTTGCGCGTCCAGTTTTGGTGATTGTTTGTGATGGAGCAAACACTCAAAGATTTGCTTAGGAAATGGAAACAATACAGCACGTAAAGATATTTTCATAAAACAAGAGTCTGTGTTAGAAAATTATTCAATAACCAAAACTTGTTGTTTTGAATTAGCCCCTTCCTGGGGTAACATTGATAATTATTTGTCGTTTTCTTTGTACATAGTTTTGTTCTGTCATAGATGGTGTCACAAGCGAGTAATACTGTAATTAATTCCATTCACTCTCCTCGAAAGCTTAGCTCATATATTCAAGCCGAATCGAATCACATTTAAACTAAGGATAGGTCCAAGCCCTGATACTGAAGTGTTGTTCTCAAAAGATGAGATAACGCCTAATCGATCACACGTTTGATCTTTCCCGCGGAAGGCTTTGGTTCTCTCTGGTAACTGATTCTCTTATTACACAACGAATTGTTCACTCTCGTACATTACAATAGAGCTTAAGCTAAAAGCACAAAACTCTGGATCTTCCCTGTCGAGACAAAACTGTATGATGTGTTCAAATACTGCTGAAAAATCAGGTCGTTGCATTTAAACAATCAGGCATTCCGTGGTTGTTGCGGAAATTTGTTTGTTGATTATGACGACATATTATTTCTGATTGAATTGATTCCTGCATGAGGTCCGTAATATTATTTTGGTATATTATGATGAAACCTCTTAGCTTTCTACCAAGAAAAAGCAAAACAAAACAAAAGCGGCCGGGTTACTTCTAGGAAGCGACGGGCAGTATATAGCAATTTGAAACATGTGGAGACCAGTTTACGCAATGCCAACTACACGTCAAAGTTGTAATTTTTCTACTAATGCAATTTCACTTGTCTTCTTGTCCATAAAAAAGCTAAGAACACGACATCCATAAAAAGAGCCTCTCTTGGTGAAAACGTGCAGCCAGAAGTAAAAAAAATCTCTACAGAATTTTCCATAGAACAATGTTAAAAAGGCGAAACTGGTTTCACAAACAAGTCATTTCATGGAATGCATGAAATTCACGAAATTTATGCCCTAAATTTCAGTTACATGTACATTGCCAGCCTGTTGATAATAAGTGCAAAGACTTGAATTGGTGTTAAAAATATTCAAATTGATCGTCTTGCCCTAAAAAAGAGGTCATTTGATTTTAAAAATCCCGCTAATAAATGGATGTAGGAAAGTCCATATTTTTTTGTTGAATAGAACAGAAACGAAACGGTGCCATGGAGAATTGTCTTTCGGCCTTTGATCGCAGCTTTCTGAGCTAGCACAAAGTTAGATAGGCAATCAAATATAGTGTACTCTTGCGGGTTCTTTTGCTTTCATCAACATAATTCTGTATCTTTGGATTCAGCAATAATGACAAACGGAAACAACAAATGACAATCAACAAACAGAAATTAAGGAAACTCTTTTTAAATTAATGCAGCATTTCTTTCAAACTTTAACTTTTATCCGTCACCAGATGTGAATCTTAAATAACTCACAAAGATATGATAAGAAATTGAGTTCAGCTGGGGCGATAACAAAGCTGGGCTGTGGATATAATTATAATTCGTCAAAAATCTGTTGTTATTCAGTTGAATATTGAAAACGACAAGATTCTTGATAAAAATTTAATCAGAGAACTGCAAACACATCATTTATGCAAACAATAGCGACGCTTCACTATTCATTTTTTATACATTGAAGCTACGTTACGAATTACGTTATTTGTTGAAGCTAAATTCTGATGCCTTATTCGATTGGTGGTTAGCATCGAAGAGGAACTATCCTGCTTGCGGGGTTGTTTTTGTTTTGCTTGGTTATTAAATTCAACCAGGAGCCATAATCAGGGACGGAGTCCGTAAGTCTTGGGATGATATGGGACAATTTTTCTATTTTTAGAACAAATTGCGCCATCCTGACGTCATATGTCCGCGCTTATCCACGCACGTGTCTTGGGCTCTCGCGTGGATGTTGTCACGTTGTGTGACGAAATGGTGAGAGTTGCGAGATTCTCTTGCCGATTTTTCACGGGCGATGGCAGGGAACAAGGCAGAGAAGAACCAGGGCTCTTCTATGTATTTTCATCCTCTGATTTAATGGAAAAGGTGTGTTTTTCAGGGTCGAGAATTTCTTTAATTTCGCGCTGTGAATGAATCAGTAAAATCCGCTCGCCGGCTAGTTTTTCCCGTAAACTTTTGTGTTTGTTTTGTAGAGAAAAGTTCTGTAAGAAAACTGTTTACTCCGGTATCGAGTTAATTTTTGAGTTTGCCAAACAATACTTTATCATAACCAAAACCTGTGTTTGATAGTTTCTAGTTGTTTCTGCTCGTTTGGTGAGGTTGCAAAAGTTTTTAAGGCAAGTCTGACGCGTACGAGTAGTTCATTTGCATAGTGCAGCGCGTGCACTTTCAAGTCCGAGTCGATGTTTTCAGATTGTGAACAAATCGGGAACAAAGATTTGTTTCGTTGTCTTTTGTGCTGAGATACTACAACAAATTTTACCAACGTTCACCAAAAGGCTACTAACATCATGTGTGTTTCTTGACATAGTGAAACTTTACACTGCGAAAAAAGAAATAGACAGGGAGTTTTGATTCAATCGAAATCTTTATTCGAGTTCATTAAAAGCGTCATCGTAACTTTTCTGATTATTTCTACTTGTATTCACATATTTTCAGCTAGGCTTTTAATATGTTCTCAAACATTAGTCAACCTTAAACATATTCAAAAACTAGAGATATTATATGAGTTCGATGTACGTTTTCACACCAAAGTACGAAGTCCAATTTGTCATGTTTTACTAGCTGTGCAAAACACGCATCGGCGGGCGCTCTCATTCATCGACAACAGAAAATTTATTGGATTTTTACACAAACAAAACTAAGCAGCATCTACGGAAATAAACCTATTGTCACTTATTGGTCCTTAACGCTGCCATATCCAAACATATCCAACTAGTTTTTTTTTTCTGTGTTATGAAAAAGTTGTTAGTCTTCTTCATATGTGAAATTTAGAGTGGAGTAATGTGAAGTTCTTGTAAAAGCAGGTAAAAGGAGCAGCGGAACTCAACTTGGTCAGCGATATAAAGCGGGACATACCTAAATTCGGCACTGTCTTCACTCAAACTGGAGCAACTTACGGCGAAAATACTTAAGCAAAATTCCAACAGCCATAAAGGCGTTGAGTTGTGGGCCAAATTAAAAGCATAAACGACTTCGGACGCCATTTCCCCTTGTCCCATATTATGGCGCCAACCCCAATACTAGAAATGGCGCGCGCTTACGGTCTCCGTCCCTGATTATGGCTCCTGATTTAACTATTGTCAATTTAACTATTGTTAGTAGTTTGCAATTCCAAGGGTACTGAAAAATAAGAGTAATGTTCTAAATGTTTAAATTTCAGAATCTGAAAATCATTATATCGTAGGTCAGGATGTTGTCAGTGCGAAAAGTTTAAGGGCGGTAATTGCTCCAGGATAGCAAATTAAATTGGTGCCTATTAATAATAATAATAATAATAATAATAATAATAATAATAATAAGAAGAAGAAGAAGAAGAAGAAGAAGAAGAATGATAATGATGATGATGATGATGATGATGATGATGATAATGATAATTTTTTAAATAATAATAATTGCTCTAAATAATAATAATTGTTGTAAATAATATTTCTTTATTGAGCTAATTCTCTTCGAACTTGAGCGTCGTTTGCTGGGTCAGGATTGCTATGCAATACACCAATTTAATCTGAGAATTCTGCATTCCTTTTATATGAGAGTAACTGCCCCCTTTTATTAAAAAATTTATTTTGATAAAATTTCTTGCATTCTATATTTGCTCTTTTCTATAAACAACATGCATTAAATTTTCGCTGTCCCATTTTTGTAAAGCTATCATGCTCTAATTAACAAATTGACGTCAGTTTTTCACGCGTCTGTCCTGTTATTGATCATGAATTTCATCATAACATTGTCAAAGTAGCAGACTACTTTGACAATGCTATGACGAATTTCATTGTCAATAACAGCACACACAAGCATTAAAAACTGAAATCAGTTAGCTTTTTTGCGATAACAAATGGACATATTGTCCGCTCTCGTTCGTTGACGCGTCGCATAAATTATAAATTCATGTCTCTGTCCGCTGATTCATGATAAAAATTAGCCAATGAACGCAGTTATCGTAATAAAGTCAATTTACAGAATGCTTGACCGGAGGAGTGCTATATTCGTTACTGAACCCGGCAAAAATGGCTCTTATTTCGCTCGTAATAAAATATAAAGGACGATGATGAATTTCTTTTATTTAAGATAGAAGCGTGACCAAACTTGAAGTTTGTTAGGTAAAATGCACTGCACGCAGTTTTTCTTTGTTATTTGTAAATATTTTCGAAATAAATGTCTGCTGAAAACATACATCGTCGTCTGGTTAAAGAAACTGAAGAATATAGCTTTTCTCGATCCATTGGCACAAACCCTCATATGCACAAAATGCACCTAAGGCAAAAAAATGACCCATTTAAAAAGTCCGGATGACTGAGTTCTTTTAAGAAATAAGTTACTAAAACATTCCAACAAAACAATGATATTGCGAATATATTAAAAACCTTTTGTGGTCCGCGGAAATAAACTGTATCAAGCAATCCCTCCATAGCAATTATCTGTTATTTTGGTGAAATCCAGAAAGCAACAATGTGATGAATAAAACCTCCACAGCTCAGCACACTTAAAGAACACACTGATAACTTGGCTTCAGTAAACATCATTTTCATAGTGGTTGAGTTGTAGACAGATCAATCGCCGTTTATGTAAAAATAAACGTTTTCGAACTAACATGCTAATTGCTCTCAGAGGCGCCTCACTCCTGCAAAACAAAGGATGGGTTAAAAACTAACTGGTTGTCAATGAAGCAGCTGAATTCTTGTTATGTTTTCCGACAAGTATAGAAAATACAGGAAAAGTGTTTTGTTTGCAATTGTTGACTTACCTAATTACTCTTCGTAAATGGGTAGAAACATCTTGTTTTTTTCTGTTCAAAAACGTGGATCAATATGACGTTAAGTCTGGTGCGAGGCAAACAACTTCTAATCGCACAGGTTGCACTGATTAAATTGTTTGCTACTGCGAGACAACAATTCAGGGAAATTCAAATAATTGTAGTTAAAAGTTACTTCTTTCTAAATGAAATTTTTACTTTAACGCGTAATTAAATTCGTTTAATTAAAAATTCTCTCATTATCGAGTCGGTGGAAGGTTTGGTTTGATATAAAGCCACATATGAAGGCCACTGTTTGAACATATTTTCGTCTGGCTTCCCTTCACACTTTATGGAAATTTAAGATAGCCCAATGCTCTCCTGTGTCACTTCTTTTTGCCATTTTTTCTTGTCACCAAACAAAGCGTAGTTATTAGGTGTGGAAATAAATTACACTTACGCATTACTCTTATTGGCTGCCACGACAGTTGAATCAAATTCAATTTGGAAATTTCATTAGTAAGACCCTAGCATTTAACAAGCCTCTTTAATCTCTCGGAAGTATTCTTCACACTTACATTCTCGATGCGGACTAAAATCTCTTATTCCCTTCGTGCATTGATAGAAACACAACAGTGTCTTGTTAAAACTAGAGTTTTATGCTAAAATTATAGACCAATTGTTTGTTAATTCGCATGGCAGGTAAGGCATTTCGGATGTAGTTGATAAGAGGTCCGCTCAGAAATGAGTCGCCATATAAACAGCCCATTGCAATTAAGTTGGCCTATCGATAAAATCCAGTTTCGGGGGAGTTGTTTCCTGCATGCAAATTCGACATCATTAATTCAACACGGTGTGTATTTGAGAGACTTTCTCGCTTTCTCTCGCCGCGGTTTTTTTATTTTTTCGCGCGTTACTCTGCGCTGCGCCCTGACTAACTGAACGCCTGGGAGAGGCTATTGAGAGACCAGTTCATTAAGATTTTGAAGGAGTGATTATTTGCAGAAAACTTTGCGCTTGCCCTTAAATTATTTCTGTCAGCTAATTTTCCTTGGCTGATGAAACAAGTATATCGGAGAATTTATGAATATATGTAATCCGGCTGTCTCAATAACTTTCCTTGATGGATAAGTTTCCTTCTTGGCCTCAAATTTCAAGTTGGCAAGGATTATTCATTCCCCTGGAATGCAATGCAGCGAGGACGCAAGCTATGTAGAAACGTAAGATATACTAATTTTTACACGCTTGATCTCATATTGGTGATATAAAATCAGGTCACGTCGATCATTTTAAATTTTAATATATTTTTTCGTGACTAATTTTAGGTCAAAGATTACCAAGCAAACATCAAGGAATCAAACACTATTGTGATAAGTCGTAATTGTCAATTAAAACTGATATTAACACAAGTTTTATTTGTTTACTTTCTTAATCAGGTAATATGACAGAAACACCAAACATTACCATAACAGCCAACGTCACATCGCCCTCGCCTGGAGGAGGAGGAGGAGGAGGCGGCGGCGGCGAAGACTATGGCGTCCCTTCAAAAGAATCTGTCATAGCAGCTTGTTTCTTTTACACTGTCATTGCCTTAGTTGCCGTGTTTGGAAACTTAATGGTTGTGACAGCTTTCTTCATTAACGACAAACTCCGAACGGTGACGAACTACTTTGTCCTTGGTTTAGCAGCTGCCGACATTTTGGTAGGCGCCATTTCCGTTCCTTTGTGGATGTACATTTTGAACTATTACGCCGATCGGAAGGTGATGGAAAAGAGTTTCCTGGACTTAAACGAGCTCTATACCACACTGGATAGCTTTGCTGGAATCTCTTCAATATTACATCTCATGGCCATTTCCATGGAACGCTACTTTTGTGTTGGCTGGGCCGTGAAGCATCGCAACACCAAAAAACACGTCTACTACATTGCTTTGTTTCTGGTTTGGTTCCTTTCAGCCTTAGCAGCTTCTGTGAAACTCATGATCCCTGATATTAAAGCAGGAGACCAGGTCCTGTTCACCTTCGTCATCTTCTTTTTACTGCCTTTGACGATCATCGTGGTTTCATATGCAGCCATTTGGAAAATCGCCATGACCCGGATGAACAACAACCCAAGTAAGCGCTCACTGAAGCGGGAGATTCGCACCGCCACAACCATTGCCTTTGTCATTGGGTTCTTTTTGATTGCATGGACTCCATTCTTCATCACGCTCATCGTTAACGTGTACTGCCCATTATCGAAGTGTCCTTTTAGTTGGTCCGCGTTGATATTTTACAAATTTTTGCACTACTCAAACTCGTCAATCAATCCTATAGTGTACGGAGTGCGAATACCAGAATTTAGAAAGACTTTCAAATTCATCTTAAGGCGAATCTTTGGACCCATTGTGGCACCTTGTAGAAATTGATAATTATCTCTGTACAATATCATTAAATCAGAAATATCGAACGCTCTTTCAATTCTCTTAAGAAATACATTTAGTACTTGGTGAAGAACTAAAATGATAATGTAACAAGGTGGTGCAGAAAAGTTTAAATCGTATGAATTGTGGTCGTTTAAAATGGAACAATAGAGAACAAACTTGTTCAATTTGAGTGGGAGACAGTAATCTTATTCATGTATAGTTAAAAAAACGATCGCAGTCTATATTACGGGCACTGTTATTTATCTCCTATCATACGTTATTACGCTGTTTAACAGTATAATTTGCGTCGTCTAATAGTGCTAAATCATCTTAAGAAGTTCTAATCTGAAGTCTGTCTACTCCATTGCGGAGCATAGGCCACTGACAAAACTTCCTGGCATGGGAGGCATGGGGAGATTCTCCCGTAAACTCGCGAACAGGTGCGTGCCGCGAAGGGTCTTAAACCCTGACACTATTTAAGGATGAAGCAAGCTAAGCGCAAATTGATACCCTATCAGAAAAAATGATACCCTGTTCAACGGAAAACAAAAACTAAAAATGGCGTGAACGGGTCAACTATATTTCGTTTATGTAACATTGTAAGTTAAACATCATGTAAATTAGGTATCCTATCTAAGGATCACGCCGGGAACACGATTCCAACCGGGGCAAAAATGATGCCTCATTCAAATATCGGGAGCCTCAAAAGCCATAGCACATACCTATATAGCTAATATATGGGAATACCAGCCCCCGATCATGAATTAGTTTTAGTTAATTACTGGCTCCTCTGTACATAATTAAGACATTTCACTGCAACAGTCGCTGCACTTAAAGTTCGGTAAATCATTGCTTGCCATCGAAGCGTTATGCTTGCCATGCATCATAGACGTAGGTCAAAACTTGATTGCTGTTAATGTAAGGTTTGAAGTTTGTCAGAGTTTCTCGGACGATTGCAAATGGTGAAATCTCTTATTCAAATAAATGGCATTTTCCCCCGAACTAAAATTTTATTTCGCACTCAGCTCTGAGGCTTTGTCTAAGAAACTATTTCTCAACAGGATAAGTGATATTTAGAAGTAACTGTAATTTGTTATCGCTATATCAGTTGGTTTGTCCGTTGCTAAGTTGTTTGGTTAATAAAAGCGTAAGCACTCTTACTCCAATTAGCACTATGTCTTCTTGAAGAAACTCTTAAAAGCTGGGAAGGATCAGTACCTACAACTTTTACAGCAAGTTGTAATTTTATAAGAAGCTGACCAAAACCGAGGCGGAAAACACTTATCAAAAGGTCCAGCAGGCTGCACTTAAAAACTTGTGGAGAGTTAGTTACCCTGCTTTGATTACGGAAGAAAATTCATTCCAGAATTAAGGAAAGCATAGGCTAAAGACATTCCCGGCGCATATATTTCCATAAAACTGATATTGGTAAAGGATTACTAAATCTGAAAGACTTGCTAGATGCTTAGATCATTTGAGATAGCCGATTTGAAAGTTTTGCTCGAACTAGTATATGTTTAAGGATCGGCCCCTTTTGTATGGTACGAACGGGGGATCTTTGAATATTGGTAGTAATGGGGTGACAGGCCTGCGCAACTCCCATCCACGTGTAATAGCCAGTTAAAGATTAGCTCGTACAAGTATATCTTTTAAGGATCTGCCCCTTTTGTACGATACAATGGAGGGATCTTTTTATATTCTTCTAAGCAATGGTTGTTGAATTAAATGCCAATTCTGCAGAAGTATAGGCTTTAAGTTAGGCACTGATGAGCGACGTTGTGATGAGCGATTTTGGTGTCTTGTTTCTGTTTCTGTCGTAGGCTGAGTTTTCTCTCCTCAAATTTAATTTTTGTGAGAGTATTTGAAACGAGGATACCCTCTTTCTATGAGATTTGTTTTAAATTTTTTATAGCAGTATATGAACGGAGGTTCCCCGTCCCTTAATACAAGAAGTTTTAGGCGTATACACTTCTCCGTTTTTAGTGGCTGGCTTTACGGGCCCGAAAAGTGTCAGGGACTTTCCAGAAACGGGCTGGTCTCTAAATTTCAGAACATCATCTCGGTATTGTTTGAAGTTCATCGGCTCCCAGTTCATTAGTGTATAGTTTTAAAATTAGTGTTTGTGTACAATTGGTATGTCTCCAGCCTATCTATCTAATTTGTTACATTATCGTACTTATTTGATGTCAATGCGCTCGGTCACAACTGAATATGCTTCTAGATCAGCCCAGCCAATTTACTAAGATCTACGGAGATAGAGCGTTCTCTGTATTTTCCCCGGGACTTTGAAATAATCTACCCTTAGCTTTGCACAGATTCAATTCGATTTATAGCTTTTTTTTACAGAGTTATTTAATAGTCGTTCTTTTTTTGGTAAGTATGGGCATTTTTCAGTTACTTTTAGCAATCATTTAGAATAGAACCCCTCGGAGCAATAAGGCGAGAACAAACTCAACCCACAAATGGAAACGGAGCGGAGTCGAATCCAGGCCACATTGGTTGGAGGTGGGCGACCTCTTAAATCCGTCAACTACTCTTTAGGTTTAGCATTGTCATAGCAAATCTCGTGGTTTATAATTAACATCTTTTTAACAAGTGATGCTTTTTTTTTACTAAAACAGGAAGAAACACTCAGACATTATGCCTTTATTGATTCATTGGTCTTTCTTCAGAAGTTCACAATGTAACAATTTCGTAAAGACATCTTAGTTACTTGGAGCCTCATTTCTTGGAGTGACAATTGTAGTAAAGATTCATTTGCTTAACATCTAGAGGGCTGAGATGACTCCGCTGGCCAATTGATGCGCCTGATTGCCTTGGTCTTATGGTAGTCTAATAATAATAATAATAATAATGCCATGGCCATCGAGCAAACTCCCGCTTGCCGTAGTGCATGATTGAACCATAGTCATAAGGAACACCCAAGCTGTCGATGGACCCATGATCGTACTTGTTAAAATTGTGCTTGTTATCTGCCAAGATAAACAAAATTTTACTTAGCATGGAAATTTAAATTTAGAGATAAAGGCTTTTTATCGGGCCAGTTCGTTGCTTCTGTCGATGTTGGTGAGAGTGGTTTTGGATTTAAATTCACGTCAGTCATCGAAAAACATTGCGTCGTTGCATGTGATGGGTTGGTGGAAAAACGTGCTAGTAGTAATAGTAATTGGGCCAACTGGAGTATAATTCTACCTGAAATCGTGCCACTAAATTATTCTCGTTTCTGATTAAGTTTCGATCCATTTGGATCTTTTCAACTTGATCGTCCAAATTGTGCATCTATAACGTATCCACTGTCAGCAAGTTATTTCTTGCCTTAACCTTACAATTTCAGAGCTGGAGGATAATGAGACTTTCTCGCTAAAAGAAGCGCTAAAACTTTATGAAATCTCCATCTTGATCCATCAAATCGACTCGTTATGTCAATCGACATCATGATGTAGTGCGCTTGACTGATTTGGAATTTACTCACCATATCACTGTCTGACTTTTTGTCGACTCAGTCTAATTATTACACATTTTGCCCTTCATTACCAGGAAATAAATATTAATTAGCGTCAAAAAATCAGTCATTACAATGAATGTGTAATCATTGAAGAGAAATAAACAAACGTTTTAATTTTTGCGTGATCAATTAGGAGTTTTACATAGAGAAGAACATTCATTAAGGCCCATTTATAGGTTCAATGTAATGGAAATAACAAACTTTTAAGAGAATAAACAAACATTTGCTCCAACTTAATGTTCATGAACGAGAAAAAAATTTCATTAACAACAAAGGTTCAGTGTAATATGTATATTTAATACTGTAATGAAACAAGCTTGTTCTTCATCCCTCAATATGCTCTTCGTTTAGACATCGTGGTATGTAGGTTTGCATAAACCTAAACCACTGAGCACATTTTGCAACTGTTATTGTGTTCGTATTTCTTCTCCCTACTCTCAAAAGAATTTGTTGACGGTACTCTCCCAGAGGAATCCCCTGCCGTCTTGCCTCTTCCCGATCATTTAGTTGTTGCTGTACTGCGGTTCACCCCTAACATGTCTGCCACCAAAAGGTAGTCTTCACGAGGATCTTCAAACGCCCTCACTATCCTTTCACGATGCTCGTTTGGGATACGGTTACGTCGCACTCGGCACTCCATTCCTGCTTCACGAGTTTGTACAGTTTCGGGTCCAGTGGGAAATCGGAGTGAAAAATGCTCAACAAAAGCTCTTTTGTTATTGATTTTTTTTCTCGCAATCGAACATTAACCCTATGGAAATGAATTTTCATTCGCACTAAAAAATGTTGTTTTCGATAAAACACTATTTAAATTGGCGTTAATGAATCTTCTTCTCGATGCAAAAAGCCTTAATGAGTATTGCACAAATTGAAATGTTTGGTTTCTTAGCTTAATTGATTATACATAAATTTTATTGACCACAGGTTTGGCGCTAATGAACATTTATTCCCTGCTAATGAAAGGCAAAAGGTGTATAAGATGAAATCTGTGCAATTTCACCCTACTCGCATGACACTCTCAAGCTAGGCTGCCTTACCTGCTTTAATATTGTCCCATACAATTTCCACATAGTCATCGCGATCCGGGCGGCTTTGTTCGTGCCAGAATCCTGGAAAGGAACGCCAAAATAACAATGTCAACCCACCTAGTTGCCAGATCCCGAGTAAACACCTACACTATGGAAACTTCTGCTAAGTTGTCAGTTGTTTAATTCAATTTTGTACTAATACGAATGCTGCAACTTGACTGGTTGAGCTATCGTACTCAAGGTTGTCTACGAGATTCCTAAGACTGAGAAGTAAAGAAACTGACTGTAGTCATGATTTCTCGACTTCAACAACTCAAAGTTGTCGAAAAAACAAACCGATGAGCACGCGCTTAGAACTGCAAATTTACAATGACAATTCAATCAGTGCGGTTTTACAACCAATTGTTGAAAACTGTTCTTCGAAGTGAATTTCTGTTGGAATTCTACTAAAAAGAGTGATAATTTGCTCTCGATTTCTCAGCATGAAGCGATAGCTATAGTTCGGCCTATGGCTTCATCGAAATTTTCGAAGTTATTCGCCACTATTTAGAAAGACCTTTCAAAAGCAAAACAACAAACCCAGTGCGTGACCAATCTCGTGCACTACAATGCCGTGGAAGTAACAGAAGCTTCCAATAGAAATCTGCTGTTTTCCATTTTTAAGAGCTCCAACGTACGACCAGCATCTGCAAGAAGTTAAAATAAGGTCTTATTTTCTCACCAGCAGTTTCACTATCTCGTCATCGGACCGAAATGAGTTTCAACACGTTCAATAGAGAACAATCATTTATTTGTAAACAGACCATTTTCTAGTTGCTTTCTGCCTGTATTTCAAAATGAGTCCTCGTGGGAAAACATTCATATGAAAATTTGTTCCAACTAGAGTTTCTTTTTCCTGTAAATCAAACTTATTCTCATAGGAAAGATTTTGCAAGAGAACTAGTTAGAAACAGAGGCACAAGACAAGTCAGAAGAGGCCTATTGCATTTTGCTCAGAGGCTGTCACTGATTGCTGAATGCATATCATGATTATTGATTACAGTTAAGGCCTATAGTTGCAAGACCAACTGATCAATAGCACGTTTTCTTAATATCTGTATTCGAGTCCATGTACACCGCATCGTTAAAAACCCTCCCACAATATCAATGCACAAAAGGTATTGCAGAATCTTACCCATCACCGGCGAAAAACTCCACGTAGTCTTTCTGAGTAGTCCTGGGCACAAATCGGATACACGTCTTCTCTTCCCACTCCTTCATAGCACTATATATTGCTCTTTCTGTCGGTCCTTTTATTCCAAGTGCGTTCAGAAATTTATTTTCTAAAGAGTTAACCAGAATTCATGTAAAATCGCAAGTTACTAATTTTATTGTCATACCGGCGCGATCAACATATCGCTGTTAGTATTGCTGTTGTTGTTTACATCCTTAATTTATGTGCATATAAAACAATTTGCTGATTACGAACTTCTCAATCCATGGATTAGAACATTTTATTATTGATACCATGAGCGGGCGACCACAAGCCTCGTCCACTGAACGGCAACGACTAAGGATGCGCAACAACTTGGATTAGCTGCAGCATTCCTAGGATTTCAAAGAATTTTCAATCCTTTATTTTGCGTTTTCAAGAACTAGAAGCATTATTCCACTTTACATAAACACAGGAGCCAATCGCTATAGGAGCACGCAACTCTCATATATACTAAGCCTACGTCATGGCATTTTTACAGACTGGTCTTTTTTTGGGCTTCGGTTCCAGTCTGCATGAGATCGTACAGGAAAGGAACAAAATGGCTGTTTGTCTTTTTAATCTTCTGGTGTGATGATGAGGCCAGTTTAAATTTACGTCCAAGCTTGTGATTGGTCACTGAGGCTCTTGTGGGGGTCTGAATTCGCTGTAAATTTAAGCTAAAAGTAGATCGGTTTATGAAAAGGCCGTGACAGGAATATTGGGTATTAGCACGCCCCTGACAAAGAGGATTATGTGTTATGTGCAAAGACATAAAAGAAATGTGAATAGGCCTCAGTCGTATTCTCGGTATTGGACTGAAAACTAGCTTGCAATGTACATGTGGAGGCTCATGCAGGGAAATATCTGAAATTAAAAAGAGACAAATGTCATTTGTATTTAAAGAGACTCCCTTCATTAGCAGTTGCAAACTAGTTTAAGGCAAACACCATTGTATCATACTTGCACTGGAATGTATTGTGTAGGGAACTATTCCACCAGGCCATTGTGCTCTGCGCTTTAATCCGCGAGCTCCGCCTAAATCAGTTGGGTCCAGGCCATGCTCAGCCGCTTGAATCTGCTCCATTGGCAACATCATGTCTCCTTCAAATTTTTGAAATCTCGAGAAGCCTTAAACACGAAACAATGATAAATTTTGCCATGTAAAATGTTTACTTAGAACTTAGAACTCGAAGAGCAGTCGAACCTCTCCACGCCCTCTTTAAGAAGAGCCCATTCGAATACAGACAACGGACACTAAATCTCAGCCAGAAGAGCTAAATTCTAGAGGTATAGTGAACTGCAAATAATGAATTCTAAGCTGTAACATTGAACGAAAAGAGGACTAGTAAGGCTAAAAATGTAAGTCTATCTCAGTTTCAACTCGTCAACAAACAGATACATGAAACAGAAGTCCGACGAAATTTACTTGTTTGCTGCAATATATTCTTAGTTACCTCGTTTTTCGCCGTCTTCCTTCATCACTGGAACTCCCAAAGAGGAAGACACGAAGAGAACATTACGAAAAAAAGATAACATTTTGGACGAACAGACTCGGACGCTTTACAGCAGGTTTGATTGTGAATGAAACTTGATGTTGGTGTTAAACTGTTTCAGTCCTTTGTCAACTTTAAAATTCTCCTTAGGTACATAATTTGTAAATTTATAAATATTGTATCAACTGCGGAAGCTTGGGTCAACCAATACATATCATAAGAAAAGATCTTTGCTACTTTTGTTGCCAATGTTAAACCAGCTGTAGAGGTTAAGGCTAACAAGAAAAAGGTGTAATGCGTTTTATTTTTTCTTTAATATCCATGGAATTGTATATCTAATGACAACGAGAAGTTGAATTTAAACAGCTGAATAACTGATCACGAATTGAAAGATGTGCATAAGTTGTAAATTGTTTCAATACGTATCAACTCTCCCTTGTTTGAGACAATTAATTTGCTCTCCCTCTGTTTTCTGAATTTTGTTTAGTTTTGCTGTTTATTTTTAGTAGCTGAGAACTCTATTAAGATTCTAATGACCTAACCATAATATGTTCATTATTTTGTCCTGCAGTTACAGCTGTTTCCAAAGAATAACATCATTTCTGAATTCATTGCACTGTTTAGCTGGAACCATATTATTTTTGAACATTGCGATGTTATAGATATATTTTCTAATTTAATTTAAAAATGAGTATTGGAACATATGTCACGACAGTTCTTTTCCATTGCGATGATTGGGAAAAAATGCCTGTTTAGAAATTTTAATCAACCTATTTAACCTAGATATACAAGTACTCGTGACACTAAATTATTTGATCAATCAAACAGATGTACGCCATTGATACTGTGAATCGTAAACGCTTTTGTGTGATGTAATGAAAAAAAAAATTAAATTCAGGACTTGGAGGAAGAAAAATCCATTTTAACTAACATTAAATCCAGTGGTAAACCAACATGAAGTTGCTGTTTGGTTCTCTGATATTTATTTTCTTGATTTTCCAGGCATCCTCTAAGAATGACAATTCACGAGGTGTGGGTTCGATACTGAAGTATCTCTACATAACTAGGGGAGCGTTCGTTTGAGATCAATCCGGAATAAGAATAATTGGAATAATGCGAGTAAGCGTTCGTTTGGGAGCTATTCTCATTCCGGAATACCTGGATTTCCATTCCGGCTATTCTGCTCCCAGGAGCAGAATAGCCGGAATATAATGACATTATTCTGCTTGCGGCCAAGTATCAGTTCTGTATCAAGACTGAAAACACACAATGAGACATATTTAGACAAAAATAACCTAATCGGAAAAATACAATTCATTCTATAACAATAATAATAACAATAACAATAATTTTATTTGCATTTCCTTTTGAAGTAAGGTTACAAGAGATCTATATATATTTTCTTTTTTTTATGTTAAGATGTTAAGTAATTTTGAGATTATATATAGTTTACGAAGGAAATGCCTAGTGCATAGGAAATCACTTCGAGCTTTTCGACAGTGACATGATGCTGTACGAGGATGAAATAGTTCTTACTGGAGAGGACTTTCAAGAAACTGGTCCTGATCACGTGGTTGGTCTATCCAAATTCA